>BJCN01337219.1:0-15004 GCA_018326445.1 Flaveria brownii
CATTTTTCTTTTACTTTTTGTCATAGTATAGGGACTTATTTTGTAAATAGATGTTCCTTGTTTCTTTTGATAGTATAAGTAGGATACTTTATGTATTTTGTAAGGGGGAACTGAACCACTATAATTCACCCATACACTTTGTATCCACAACTTTTGCTATCAATGAGATCTATGAATTTTTTAAGTAATTGCTTGTGTTTTGATATCATTGTGTTTGAATTGATCATTTCATTACTATATCATCACAGATCGATCCATTTGAACCTGTCACTTGGTGTTGAAGACTAGTCCTCTTAGCTGAAATCTAGAAAGAGGAAGAAAAGGATGGCCATGAAGAGGGACATTCAACAGAAGAAGAAGTACAAGGCATCCACCTTTACACCTCAGGATGAGTTAGATGATCCTGAGGTAGCTCAAGAAGAGGCTGCTCAACCAAGTCTAACACTTGTAGAGCCTATTGAAACTGGGAGACCCATCCTATCCTGGACTTTTGTTGCAAATCCAGACAGATACTATGTCATTAGAGATCAAGGAGGTCAAGATGTCTACTTCTGGCAAGACATGCTTGATATTTCTCTTCATGATCTCTATGGTATGAGGAGATACTATGAGAGTCTAAGGGTTCCTGACTAGATGATGAAGAAAGGAATGGTCTTAATCCTAATAAGGATTGTCAACATCTGAGTAATCTCCTTTGTTCTGGTAGCATTAGCCTAGGGGGAGCTTGTAAGGTTTACATTTAAAGACTGATGCAACCAAAGCTACCAAATAACTGTCAGCATGCATGCATGAAGTACAGAGTAAAGATACTTTGGAAATTTGACATAACTTAGAGAAGATAATCTAAGTGTAAAATCTTCCAAAGCCAAAGACCAAATCTTCTAAAGCCAAAGATGAAGTCTTCTGAAGCCTCAGAGACAAAGTCTTCTGAAGCCAAAGACTGATTTCTTTCGATGACAAAGAAGACATGCTTTCTCCGATCACCTTTTGACAAAAGATGAACAACTTTCCGCTGCCACTCTGAAGACTCACAAACATAGATAAGTTGGTGAAAAAGTCCATGCATTTGTCAACTGTAGATTATGATCATTGGTCTGTAACTTTCTGCTTTGTACCTTTTATCTTTTTTATAATATATTAGGATGTGAGCTATGACATGTCATAGTGACAAGTCAAAGGGCAATCTGCCTTTCGACTATACATTGATCTTGTTGACTAGATTAGTGTTTCTAGCTGGCTTTCAAAGTGTAGCAGGCTCTAGGATGTAGTATAAAGTATCTCAGGGTCTTGTAGTTATTTTCATGCTTTGTAACACTTTTAATAGAACTTGAGAGTAATACACATCATTCTTGAAAACCATCCTTATCTTGTTCTTGTTTTTTGTTTTGTCTTATACTTACTTGTGTTCTTAACATCTTTAACTTAAACCCGGTTCCCTATTTGATCTGTTAAGTGTTGTAACTCTCTCCTCATTGTGAGACTGATTGTATTAACCACCCTCAGATGGTCCTGCAGATACAATAGGATATTATGCTATTTTTTATTGTTTTTAATATATTTGATTAGTTAGTTTTTAATTCATTATTTTATTATACATGTTAAAGATACACAACAATGTTATTCCACTATTATATTTTTTTAAATTCATCATTTTAGAAAAACACAATAGTACTCAAAAAATATAGTAACAAACAAAAATACACGATAAACACCCTAAGCCATATTTTACCACCAACACCACCCTACCCTTTTTGTCTGAAGCCACTGAACATCTAAGAAACCCTATCGCCTCCCACTAATCTGAAAGCCATTCGTTACATTCATGTGATTATGACTGGTGGTGGTGGGGATTATGAACGGTTGTGGTAGTAATGACCTATGGTAGTGATTTCGGTGACATCTTACTTCAATTGACTCGATTCACCCCTCTACCTTAACCCTCACCTTGCTCGTGGAATGGCATAACACCACAATCAAACTTTCAAGGTTTAGGATATAAAAAACGGAAGTAAAGAACTTCCCCTAAAATAGCACATTGCAATCCAGATCCAGATCTTATACATTGGTGAGAAGCGGATAGGAACTAGTGAGGTGGAAGATGATGGCTGGTAGTGGTTGTTTCGAACAAGATCTACAGAAGTAGTGATGTTTATGTGATCGTAGGCTTCGAACTAGATCACAATCCAGATCCGATTCTTCTAATGATGAACTTATTGATCGATGATGGGGATGATGATTAACTGAACGAGATGATGAAGATGATGTTGGAAATTCGATTTTCGGTGGCCTTCATCGGGTGGTGGTGCTGGTGGCTGTCGTAGGGTGGTGGTGCTTGTTCGTTAGAGGAGGGGTGCGTTAGATTGTTTAATGGGTCCCACTTTTAGTTATTTAACTTTTTTATTTTATATTTTATATGTATATAAGGGTATTTTTGTTATTTTCAAACACTTAAAAAGAGAAATTTAACCTATGCTAGTATCAGAGACTGTCAACGTGTATTCTTTGCATAGTTTTGGCTCGCATCTGTAATTTTAAAAAAATGATGACTGAATTTGCAATACGTGCAAACCTAGAGACTGTCTATGTAATTTACTCCAACATATTAATTTGAATAAGAGTACTTTGTCGAATCAAATACAAGTTGGTTATGGTGTGGTTACGATTCAATTCCCGGCTATAAGAAAGTTTTGATCTTTACATGCAGAAGTTACCACGTCGAAGTTTATACTATATAATAAATGAATGTCTAAAGATGACACGTGACGACTTTTGATAAAATCTAAACTTTTGTTTTCCGACTCTCTATCATATTAAATAATAATTGTTTTGAATAAAGAAATTAAATAGTAAATTACAATTTTGGTTCTTATGATTTGGGCATTTTAAATTTTTTAGTACAAAAATAATTTTTATAACAAATCAAGCCAGTGGTTTGCGTTTTATAACCCTTTTAGTCCAATGCACTAACATAGTTATAATTTTATGTTATTGTCAAATAAAATAACCAAAATACCCTTAAGTTGAATTGGTAATTTTAAAAACCTTAGGGAATAAAAACATATGTTGATCTTTGTAAGGTTGTACTTGAAAAGTTGATGCAACCAAAGCAACCAAAGAGCTTCCAGCATGCATGCATGCTGTATATAGTAGAAGTTACTTCGTAATTTTTACGCTCTTCATAAGAAATATTCTAAGTGTAAAATCTTCCAAAGCCAAAGGCCAAATCTTCCAAAGCCAAAGATGAAGTCTTCTGAAGCTTCAAGGACAAAGTCTTCCGAAGCCAAAGACCGAAGATTGATTTCTTCTGAAGACAGAGAAGACATGCTTTCTCTAATCAACTTTTCATAAAGCTGACCAACTTTCTGCTACCACTCTGAAGACTCACCAACTTATAAAAGTTGGTGAAAAGTTCTATGTTTTAGTAAACTGTAGATTATGGTTTGGAGTCTTTAACTTTCTGCTTTGTACTTTTTATCTTTTTCTAATATATTAGGATATGAACTATGTCATATCATAATCATAAGTGAAAAGGTAATCTTCCTTTTGACTATGCAATGATCTTGTTGTTTAGATTAGTGTTTCCAACTGGCTTTCAAATTATAGTCGGGTGTAGGATGTAGTATAAAGTGTCTCAGGTTCTTGTATTTCTTTTTATGCTTTGTAACACTTGTAATAGAACTTGAGAGTAATATACAATATTCTTGAAAACCATACTTATCTTGTTTTTGTTCTTTGTTCAGTCTCATTACATACTTGTGTTATTAGTGTCTTTCATATAAACCCGGTTCCCTATTTGATCTGTTAAGTGTTCTAAACACTCTCCTTATCGTGAGACTGATTGTATTGACCATCCTATAACCGGTCCTGCAATTGGTATTAGAGCATTTTAGGCTCTTGATTGTAAGATCTCACCATCTTAAATCCTCTCAGTGTCACAAATCACTTAACATCTCAAATGGTAGCTCATTAAAGGCTGATATAGAAACCGGTACTATGACAGTCTCCATTGATCACTCCTGATGACTTTGATACTTGGTGCCAAAGAATGGAAGGCTTTATCAAGTCTCAAGACAGCAGGATATGGGGATCTGTTGTCTCTGGACCTCATGTACCATGCACCTCTTTAGCAAGTATAGGAGGTGGCATGATACCAGAGGAAGTGGCTGACTACTCTGAAGAAGATTAAAAGAAGATTGATGTAGATCAAAAATCCATGACCGCCCTCCAAACTACTCTTCCAAACTCTATTTATAGAGGCTTCAAGAAGTGTAAAACTACCAAGTAACTATAGGATGCACTGAAGCTCATGTTGAGGGGTCTAATGAAGCTAAAGAGAACAAAACGACCTCTTAAAGCCGTAGTTTGATAACTTCACCTTTAAGACAGGTGAAACCATGACTCAATAATACTTTAGGTATGTTGAGATTCTGGATACTCTAATGGATATTGGAGTAACTCTTAAGAATAGGGACATTGTGAGGAAGTTCATGTACTCTCTTCCCAGACAATGGACACACTATTGTGTGGTAATTAAGAGGACTGAAAACCTCAAGACGCTTACTCTCACTAATTTGTATAGCATACTCAATGGATACCAGATGGAGATGAACATGCTAAACTCATCTGGTAACTCCAACAATCAATAGAGTTCTGCCCTTTATTTGGCTAAAAGGGATAGTAGAGAACCACAACATCATCTCATCTGCTACGCTGACAACTCATAAAAAGGGCCCTTTCATCACCTTCTCAGAGACACCAAGGGAGAGCTACATACAAGGAAGCCTATTCCAAGGGACAAGCTCATCACAAGCTTTTGTGTCTGCTGATGAAAGCCTAGGAAACTTCCTCTCCACCCTTAAAGACTTAGATTGCATCCATTAACATGATTTAGAGTACACGGAGACAATCTAACATATGGCTTTTCTCAGTCATAGGGACACTTTGCTAGGGAGTTCAAGGAACCAAGGACAAATAGTGGCCAAAAACAACCCAGGCCAAACTACACTGAGGGAGCTCCAGACACTGAGAAGCCCAAGCATCAAGCTGCAGTTGCTATTGAAGAAGGAGGCCTTGATTGGAGTTTCTAGGTTGAAGATGCATCTCCAAACCAAGCACTGATTGTAGATCATGAAGAAGCCAAGGTATTGGAACATCTTTGTACCCCGAAATACATTGCTAAAGTTAACAGATATAAGTCCTATAACTTAGAGATGAAATCTGACCTTGATTCTTTAAACATCATAAAATCAGATTTCAAAAGAGCTGAAAATAATTACAAACTTAATATAGAAGAAATAAAAAACCATTTCCACTCTTAAACATGAACATACCAACTACAAGACTCAAATCAAAGATCTCATCATAAGTTAACTAAATGCCAGGCTAAGCTTATGAGCAGCAAAGCCAGGGCAGAAAAATGTGTTCTTAAAGAAGAGGCTTTCAAGAACATAATATCTTCATCCTTGCATACAAAAGTATGTTATCAGAAAAGATGGCTCCTTCACACACTCTATTATCAATAAGATTTCCAAGGTGTGGTACTTGTCAAGATGAGCTTCCCCTCATAGACCCCACTGAAAAAGAGGATGAAGAGGAGATAGTGAACGATGGATATGAGAAAAGTGAAGAAGATCATCCTATAAAGGGTCACTATTCTCCTGAGGAGAGAAATGAACCAGGAATGACAAAGTCTAAGAGGAAGAACTTGATCAGAGCAGCCAAAAGAAGATCAAAGAAGGCTCAAGAGATCAACTCCACTTTCAACTCCAAGTAGAAACAAGTCCTTATCTTTGTAGGATTTGAAGTGGTAAAGGGTGAGGACTCAACTATGAACTCTCGTACCAGGAGTTCTAGTTCATGTTTAACTTATCCTTGTAAAGGAAAGAAGACTGTTCAGTTGTGTACCACTACTACACAGCCTGAACCATCCAGCTCCAAGAGCAAACCCTAGGAAGCTTGCTACAACATGTGAGAAGATGAAGATGGAGATGGAAAGTGATCTAGCTCAGCTTTCTATTCACAAGAAGTCTCTCAGAAGGAAGCCAACTAATTGTATTATGTGTAGTAGTACTTCTCATCTTGCTAAGGATTGTATCTACAATCCCAAAAGTACTATCCACATGACCACAAAGAAGACTTCTGATAAAAGGAAGAAGAATAAAGCTTTAAAAGGAAAATCTTTTTCTTTTGGAAGCTCCAAAATGGTAATGAAGATAAGTGAAAACTTGCCTTTGGAAGAAAAATTGGTCTTGGAAGAAATGAATGCTTCTGAAGCACTGTAGCTTGCTGTAGTGAAGACAGGATCTTCCAAAGGGATAGCCTCCGAAACTTCCGAAGTTGTCAAAACTTATGAAGTGTTAAAGGTCAAGACTAATCTTCCAAAGATGGTGTGGAAGATAAAGGAAGACAATGTGACTAAAAGTTCTTTATCAGTAATAGAAGATGATCTTCAAAGTCTTAACATACGATCAATCACTGTTGCATTGCTTTTAGACCATTTTGATAAGCCCAAGACTAATAAGGCTTACATTTCCAAATGTAACTAACTCTCTCTTTCTATTATGGAACAGCTAAAGACTAAGAAGAATATATGGATCATTGATAGTGGATATTCCAGGCACATGACAGGCAATTTGTTCTTTGCTTCAAAATTTTGAGAAAATTAATAGAGGGCCAGTTGCTTTTGGACAATATGTAAGAGTTACATCACAGGAAGGGGCAGGGTCAGAAATGGTAAGCTCAACATTGAAAAAGTAAACTAAAGAGCTTAGGTACAATATACTAAGTGTATCCTAATTTTGTGATCAGAGACATAACATGCTCTTCACTAAGCATGAGTGCATTACTCTTAAGTTAGGGTGGTCATTCATCAAGAGCATGTCCTGCTTAGAGCCCTCAGGAAAGGGAACATGTACAAGATGGATTTGCAGGAAACATCTCCCTCAGGAGGAGTTTCTTGTTTCTATCTAAAGAAAATAGTGACGAGTCTTTCCTTTGGCATAAAAGAATGTGCCATGTAAACTTTATGAATATAAATAAATTATTTAAGAATGATTTGGTAACTAGAATTCCAATAAAAGAGTTTACAAGTGATCATCACTATGTTGCATGCCTGAAAAAGAAGCAACACAAAGTCAAGACCATAAGATGTGATCAAGGAATTAAATTCAAAAACCAAATACTTGACACATTTTATGATGAAAAGGGTATTACAAGATAATACAATGCTCCTAGGACTCCTAAAACAAAATGGTTTTGCTGAGAGGAGAAACATGACACTTATTAAAGTTGCAAGAACCATGCTGTCTTACTCCAAATTGCCATCACCTTCTTGGCAAGGGTAGTCAACACTATCTGCTATGTGCAAAATAGATTCTTTGTAGTTAAGACTCATGGTAAGACTTCTAATGAGTTGTGGCATAAAAGGAGACCTTTTATTGGTTTCTCAAATCATTTGGATGTCCTTGCACCATCTTCAATACCAAAGATCAAGTAGCTAAATTTGCTGACAAATCAGATGATGGACACTTTATTGAATACCCTTCCTAAGCTACTACTAATAGAATATACAATCTTAGAGCATACTCCTAGTGTGACTTTCAATGAGCATACTACTAGTGTGAAAGGTTCTATTCCTTATTAGCTATTTGATCTTAATTTAGTTACTAACTGTTTTAATAAATCTTATAAGAATGTTTCAGGATCTACAGGTAACTTATCAACAGGAGATCCTGATCCAAGATTTAAGCTGAGAAGACCAAGAAAGAATACTAGTTCAGCTCTAAGGGTAACTAACTCTGGAAATGAAATTTCTATCAGCAGAACCATGACAAATCCAGCTGATACATCTGAGGTGGCTACAAGTTCTAGCTCAGAGGCACAAAACTCAAATGAAGGATTTTTAAATGTAAGAGGAAATAATGGTGGTGATAGTGATTCAGAAGTTCTTGATGATGATAACCACTCCATGCAAGACAACATCAATGATCTCACACACTCTTTAGATTAACCTTTTCTTGATAAGTGTGCTGATGTGGTGGGTGACACTTCATAACTAGAACTAAACTTCATAAATTCAGATCTTTGCAATCAACTTGCTATGATCCCTCAACTCAGAATCCATAAGTCACACCCCACCATAAACATTATTGGAGATGTTGACACAGGGGTAAGAACAAGGGGACAAACCAATGACAAAATTTTTTATCTATACACTTGTTTCTTATCCGAGATAGAGCCAAAGAAGGTTGATGAAGCTTTGAAAGATGGAAGCTGGATTGAAGCAATGCCAGAGGAGTTGTTTCAATTCAAAAGACAAAAGGTTTGGAAGCAATGTCCTCTCCCTCCAGGGAAGACAACCATAGGTACCCAATGGGTATTTAGGAACAAGAAAGATGATAGAGGACCTGTCATCAAGAATAAGGCTAAACTAGTTGTTCAAGGGTATACACAAGAAGAGGGGATAAACTACAAAGATGTTTTACTCATGTGGCAAGACTTGAACTTGTTAGGATATTCCTTGCTTTCGCTAGATCCAAGGATTTCAAGGTCTACCAACTTGATGTCAAGTGTGATTTTCTATATAAGATGATAGATGAGGAGGAGTATGTCAAACAACCACTTGGATTTGGAGACCCAAATCATCCTGATTATGTCTATAAGCTTGATTAAGCTCTTTTTAGGCTACACAAAGCTCCAAGGAAGTGGTATGAGACATTATCTCAATATCTCTGTTAGCATGACTACAAGAGGGGTACTATAGATGGGACCCTCTTCATCAAAGGAGTAGGACAATATCTTTGGGTCAACTAATCCAAAGCTCTGTTAGCATGACTTGATGCTAGTTCAAGTACATGTAGATGACAATATCTTTATGTCAACTAATCCAAAGCTCTACAAAGACTTTGAGAAGATGATAAAGAATAAATTTGAAATAAGTGTCATAGGGGAACTCAATTTTTTCTAGGAATTCAAGTCAGGCAGGTTGACAATGGTATCTTCATAAGTCATTCAAAGTATGTGCAAGACATACTTACAAGATTAAACATGACTGGATGTAAGGTTGCAAAGACTCCCGTAGCTAGAAACCAGTCTTTTGGACAAGATAGTGAGGGAGGGTGTGTAGATGAACATCTCTATAGAGCTATGATTGGGTCTCTTATGTACCTCACAGCCAACATGCCTGATATCATGTTGCTACATGTATATGTGCAAGATATCAAGCCAACCTCAAGATGTCACACCCGGTTGTTGTCAAGAGGATTCTTAGATATCTTATAGGTGCTCCTAAATTAGGCCTTTAGTATCCAAAGAATTTTGAATTTAATCTGTATGCCTATACAGATAGTGATTATGGTGGCTGCAATATGACTGCAAAGTCTACATCTAGGGGATGTCAATTCCTTGGTGGAATGATAGTCTCATGGCAATGCAAGAAACAATACTGTGTTTTGCATGAACTGTTGAAGTTGAATAAATTGTTGCTGCTAGTTGTTGTGCTGAAGTTCTTTAGATTCAGAATCAGATGTTGGACTATGGATTCAATTTCAAGGAGACTCTAATCCACATAGACAACAACAGTGCTATCTCTATCAAAGAGAATCCTATGTAGCACTTAAGGACAAAACACATCAACATCAGGTATAAATTAATTAGATATAATTTTGAAAAATAATTGATAAAACTAGTCAAAGTTAACACAAATAAACAATATGTTGATCTGTTCACAAAGTCTTTTATGGAAAAGAGATTTAAATATCTTGTATCAGCTAACAGGATAATTAACTTTGAGTAGATTTTATTAAAAATTAATTCAAGACTATTTCTAAAAACGTGTGTGACCAAAGTTGTCTATATTATCACCTACATAAGCCCAGTTTACTTTGGAAGAAAAAGTTTCAAATGAAATTCGTTAGAATTTTGGAAATTTTGGACATATTTTTCTTTCAGAATACATTAACATTGTCTTCATAAGAAAATTAAATCTTCAAATCAGATAACTACTTTTAAGAAATTTACCTTCGGAAGAAATTTTGATATAACATCCGAAGCAAAAATATGCTTCTAAGTACTTATATGTCTTTTGAAGGACAATTTTCTTCCGAAAGCAATCAAGTCTCGGAAGATTTATTCTCTTAAGAATAAAACTATCAAGTTCTAATCTCTTCCGAAACCAAATATGTCTGTCAAGAGAAAATGTTCCAAGTATTTTTCATTCGAAGCAAATTTCCATAAAACTCAAAAATATCTTCCGAAGTTAAAATTGGCTTCGGAAGTTTTTATAAAACATCCGAAGACAAAATATCTTTGCAAGATTTTTGACTTCCAAGAAAACTACCTTTTTGGGAACCTTTTCAAGAGGTGGGATCGACATCTGGATTTCAAAGTTTATCCTTTTGCATTAACTTTGTCTCAAATCCATTTCATATATATACACTCAAAGGTTCCCCCTCTTTCATTATCTTCTTCATCTGCAAATTCTCTAACCTAAATTCACCCATAAACCGCCCTTGTTCTTATCTTCGTTCACTTCAAAGCTACCTCAAAATGGCCAACCTTGATCGTAGAAACCAACCCAATTTCCATGCAACTACACAGACAACATTATCAGGTTGCTCTATTGAACTCTAAGAAAGATCCTGGTTTCTTAGAGGTTTATCCCTTCTTAACCCTATCAAACTACTCCACCTTCCTCACAGTAGATCCTCCACTCTATGAGGATCAACTATTGAAATTCTAGAAGACCTGCCAAGAGGTCACTATGGATGGGGAGAAAGCACTGTCTACCACAGTGCAGGGGAGGAAAATCTTCATCACTCCAGCCTCCATAAACAATCATCTAAGGTCGAATGATGTAGAAGGTGATTTGTCATTCCTAAAATCTACTGTCAACCACTCCTTTGGATAGATGGGCTATGAAGGTGATTACTCAGTAAGAGAATTCAGGAAAGGGAAGGTCTCTTCCCAGTGAAAGTATTTCATCCATGTTGTCATCCATAATTTATCCAACAAACATGGAGGATGGGACCAAATTCCTGAAAATCTTTCCTATATAGTTCATGGGATGGTTCAGGGGGTCAAGTTAAGGTATTCATAATTTCTATATACTAATTTAATTTCAAACTTGGACTCCTTAGAATATTACATGTTCCATAGATATGTCCCGTACATTCTTAACTTTAAACTAGGCTCACAGTTAAAGGGAACAGTTAATGTTCTAAAATTAGGACAGATTAAGCCTGACATCTTTAAGACTATGAGAAAGCCTACAGTGGGCTTCTCAAGGGTAGAAACAGCCCTTGTACCAAAAATGTTAGAGCTTATTGCTCAAGGTGACAACCTAGCAGCACCAGCTAGTGGTGAACCAACACCTTCTACTTCTCAACGACCCACACAACCACAAATAACCATCACCTATAAAAGAAAATTCAAACGTGCCCCTGCACAAGCTACTCAGGTTGTGCATGCCCTCATATCACCACCCGTGCAGGAGAAATTGGACACTTGATCTCCCACCTCCCCTGAGGAGCAAACCACTCCCATCTCACCAATGATCAGTGCTGAGGTTTCTTATGCTCAGCCTGATGAGCTCACAACCCTAACATCCTTAAGCCTTCACTCAGAGTCTCAAAACTCTAGTGAACAACCTTCAAAGGAAAGTTACCATCCCTAGCCTCTAGATCTTAACCAACCAATTCCTAACCTAAAGTTCTATGATGATGAGGACATGGGCTTAAGTGAGTACCATGAGTTTCTCTTCTCCACCCCTGCTCAAGGAAAGATGAGGACTCCTGCATCACCCATGTCTAGCACATATCATCCACCCCTACTGAGGTGGATCTTCCTAAACATGTTCAGGAGGTCCATATGAAAAATGATCTCACTTCTGCAAGTGATTACATCATTAAGATATCAACCATAGCAACTCAGCCCCTTGATACTTCACTTGAAGCTGTCATGCTGCAGGGGAAATCTAAAAGCCAAGAACAAAGTGCTGGTGATGAGGAAGAAGACTTAGGTCCTATTCTCTCATCCCATTTTGATTCCTCTAATGAAGATGATGGGGAATATGAGACTAAAGGTGAAAAACTGACTAAAACATACACCTATTTAGTCCCCAAGGTTAGTCACCTGGAATCTCAGGTGCCTAACTTGCAAAGAAGGGTCCATGATTAGCAATTTGAGAATTCTGATCTCAAGGAAAAACAAGTTGGGAGATATTTAAGGATTACTCAACCAAGAACACAAGAACCTATGGATATGATAGATTTAACCCCTAGCTCACTGATGCAAGAAGGTGATGTTACCAAAAAGGAGGAGAAAGACCAAGCAATCACAGAACCTTGGAGTTCTTCTCAGAGTATGGACATTGAGGATTTACCACCCTCATTTGAAATTATCCATACTCAACAACCTCCTCAAGTCCATATTGATGTGGACTCACTCATACAAAGTTTGTTTGAGGAGGGTATCCCAAGGGCTATATCTATCCCATCTCATCACTCTAAGAATCCAATTATGGGATGGAGGTATGACATTGATAGAAGAGTCGTGGTAATCTCTGGATCTTAAGGGCAACAAAAAATCTTTTACTTCTCAAACCTGAGATTCTATGAGAGCGCCTATATTGTTGACCCTTCCACTAGCTAACCCAAGTCAAAACAAGCTAGCTGTAAGGTTAGCAAATAGGATTTAAGAAAGGGTGCTAGAAGAGTTCAAGATGAGATCCAAATTATATAGACAGGGGCTAGCAGGTAAGGCTACTGGTCAACTAGATGTTGAGGTGACCCTAAGATTAGCTTCGAAAGGGAAGCCTTGACTGAAGGCCCAGTAGTTGTGCCTGTGAACCTTGAGCCAGGAATATCTTCAGCACCTGTTACCTTTAGTGAAGCACCAGCTAATGTAGGTGCTTCACATCCTTTCCCTGGCCAGAGCTTGACTACTGAACCAAGCAATAAAGGCCAAAGCTCTCACCTTCATAAGTCACCAAGGCCTATGAGTGACAAAAGGAAAAGGAATCTGACTCTTGTGTAGATTGAGAAGGAGGAGAGAGAGAGGAAGAGGAATCTAAGGGGAGAGAGTTCAAGTAGGTCCTTAGGCTTCATGGAAGCTGCAATGAGGGCTGCCCCCAGGCCAAATACTTATGATGATGAGGTGAGGGTATCCAGATTAAAGTAGTTGGTAACTAGGAACTATAATATAGATGAACTCATCTATCTACCAATAGAGGAACTTAATAAACTGGCAGACATAGAGCTGCTAAATGAGAGAAAGAAGGCAGAGGATGTAGAATTGGTCCTTTAGATCAAGGAAGAAAGGAGACAGAAAAGGCTCTACAAACACGCTCCTTCCCTTTCCCCAGTTCAAGAAAGCCCTGAGACAGAGGCTGTGGCAACTGAACAACCTTAAGTAGACAAAGAGGGAGATAAACAAAACATGATTAGCTACTTGAGTGCCACATGCCTCTATCAGGCATATGCACTTCTTCCCCTATCATATGAGTATATAGAATTCGAGTATCTTAAGCAGCTTGAACAACAAGTAATAAAAGAACAAAAGGCTGCTAAGAAAAAGATGAGAGAAGAAGCTACAAAGTCACGAGCCATCATCCAAAAGACCCAAAAGAAATCTGCTGATAGGCAGAGGATGATGAGCTTCTTGAAGCTGTATAGATTCTCCAAAATGAGGCTTGGTCCAATGTCTCTATCCACTATGGATGCGCACATTAGAGTAATCAAGCAGAAGATTAAAAAGGGAAGATTGTTCACTTGCATTCTCCAACAAATCAAGCTCCTCCTGAAGTTGAGATCAAGGTTGAACCACAAGAGATAACAAAACCTAGACCTAATGTTGGACCACATCCAACTTCATCTTCTGGTCCACAGTAGGTTCCTGATCCCTCTCTTTTCGGACCCTTGTAAGGTAAGAGGACCCAACTGAGAAAGACACATAAGAACAACCTGGTGCTAAAGGCCAGTCTTCTCAGTTAAAGTCTTCAAAGTGGAAGAAAAGGATGGCCATGAAGAAGGACATGAAGAAGAAGAAGAAGTCCAAGGAATCCACCTCCATACCTCGTAATGAGTTAGAGCATCTTGAGGTGGCTTAAGAAGAGGCTGCTCCACCAAGTCCAACATATATAAAGCCTCTTGCAGCTAGAAGACCCATCCTATCATGGACTTTTGCTACAAATCCAGATAGATGGTATGTCATCAGAGATCAAGGAGGTCAAGATGTCTATGTCTAGCAAGACATGCTTGATCTTCCTCTACATGATCTCTATAACATGAGAAGATACTATTAGAGTCTGAGAGATCCTAACCAGATGATAAAGAAAGGAATGGTCTTGATCCTGATAAGGAATGTCAACATCTGAGTATCCTTCTCTGTTTTGGTTGCATCAGCCTAGGGGGAGTTTATAAGGTTACACTTGAAAGGCTGATGCAACCAAAACAATCAAAAAGCTTCCAACATGCATGCATGATGTACATAGTAAAAGTTACTTTGAAAGTTTTACTTTCTTCATAAGAAATATTCTAAGTGTAAAATCTTCCAAAGCCAAAGACCAAATCATCTGAAGCCAAAGATGAAGTCTTCCGATGCCAAAGATGAAGTCTTCCGATGCCAAAGATGAAGTCTTCCGAAGCTTCAAGGACAAAGTCTTTCGAAGCCAAAAACTGAAGACTGATTTTTCTAAAGACAGAGAATACATGCTCTCTGATCAAATTTTGCATAAAGATGACCAACTTTTTGCTGCCACTTTGAAGACAACAACTTATACAAGTTTGTGAAAAGGTCCATGCTTTAGTAAAATGTAGATTATGGTTTGAAGTCTGTAACTTTCTACTTTGTACTTTTTATCATTTTTGTAATATATTATGCGAGCTATGACATGTCATAGTCACAAGTCAAAAGACAATTTATCTTTTGATTGCACATTGATCTTGTTATCTAGATTAGTGTTTCCAGTTGGCTTTCAAAGTATAGCCGGCTGTACGATGTAGTATAA
>BJCN01337227.1:2214-17888 GCA_018326445.1 Flaveria brownii
TGGTGATTCATACGATGAGAAACACATACAAGAACCATAGTTGCAAAAATGCACTAGTGGGTCTATTTATGATATTTTAATAATTATTTCATAAGAAACTCTAATTTTGACTTTTGCTTTTGTCTTGATATTGACTTTGTTAATATTGTCTTGTTGACTTTGTCTTGTATTTGTTTTCTTCTGTTTATCAACTTGGTCTCTGAACTCGTACAATGAGATCTTCAGTCAGCTGTGGTTGTGATTTGGAAAACTTCAGTTTATCCAATTGTTGAGCCCAACACTCTTTCTTAAGGGAAGACTACCATAGGTACCAAGTGGGTATTTATGAACAAGAAGGATGATAGAGGACTTATCGTCAAGAACAAGGCTAGACTAGTTGTTTAAGGATACACATAAGAAGAAGGGATTTACTACATAAATATTTTGCTCCAGTGGCAAGACTTGAAGTTATTAGTATATTCCTTGCTTTTACTGCATCCAAGGATTTCAAGGTATGCCAACTTGATGTCAAGTGTGTTTTTCTATATGGGGTGTTTGATGAGGAGGTGTATGTCAAACAAACACCTAGCTTTGCCCCAGATAGTTCAATCTAGCCGCCCTTAACTTATCATCTTGAGTATTTGGCCTGGGGCCACCCCTAATTACAGCTTCCACCTAGCTCTGTCTATATATCTTAGTTCTCCACTTGAACTCTTAAAGCACCCTGTCTTAAATCCTATTCGCGAAGCTTGCTTCTAGTAGGATATACTGGGTATGTTGTTCTTGTTATAGCTAACCTTGTAGCTTGCCAACTTTAACTTATGTTGGCAAGTGGGAGGTTAAATAACAGGTGCTCTCATATCATCTCAAGTTGTAGAAGTTCAAGATTTCCTATTGTCCCTAGGACCTAGAGATTACCAGAGCTCTCCTTTTAGCATCATACCTATATCCTATTATTGGATTTTTAGCAGTGTGAGATGGAGTAGGCATTGCCCTTGGTATACCCTCCTCAAAGAAGCTTTGAGTGAGTGAGTCCACATTAATATGGAACTAAGGAGGTTATTATGTATGGACAACTATAAGTGAGAGTCGTGAGTCCTTTATGTCCATGTAGTGTGAGGAACTCCCATGTTCAGTGATTACAGGTTGGACTTTCTTCCTCTTTTTCGTAGCATCACCCTCTTACACAGGGGAGCTAAAGGTTAGGTACGTCACATCCACAGGTTCTTACGGGCCTGGTTGAGTTCTCCTGAAAGGTCTCTCAAATAACTTGCCTTTAAGATCGGTGATCTCAAGTTGCTGCTTACTAACCCTTCTTGTAAGGTAGCCACCTTGGATTCTAGGTGACTTAGCTTTGAAACTAAATAGGTGCATATTCTTGATAGTTTTTGAATTTTTAGTACAGACTCCCCTTATCATCATCAAAAGAATCATTCGGGGATGAGAGAATAGGGCTAAATTTTTCTTCCTCACCACTAGCATGGAGTTCTTAGATGTTGTATTTCCCCTGCACCATGACAGCTTCAAGAGATGTGTCAATGGGTTAGGTTGCCATGGTTGAGGACTTAATGACGTAATCACTTGCAAAAGTAAGAGCTTCTTCCATATGGACTTCCTGAACAGGTTTAGGGAGTTCGACCTCAGTTTGGGATGGATGATATGGGCTAGATATGGTTGATTTAGGAGCACTCGTCTCTCCTTGAGCAGGGCTGGAGAAAAGAGACTCATGATACTCACTAGAGCCCATATCTTTATCATCATAGAAATTAAGGTTTGAGATTGGTTGGTTGAGGTCTAAAAGCTGAGGATGGTTGCTTTCCCCTAAAGCTTGTTCACGAGAGTTTTGAGACTCTTAGTGATGGCTTAAGGCTAGTGTTTTAAGCTCATCAGGATGAGCATAAGGAACCTCAGCACTAATTAAAGATGTGATAGGAGTTGTTTGCTCCTTAGGAAAAGTGGGAGTCTTAGTGTCCACTTCTTCCTACATGGGTGAGTGAACGGGGGCCTTCACATCCTAAGTCGTTTGTTGGATTTGATCCCAACCTCCATGCTTGTTGGATTTGGAATGGATGGCCACATGAAGGAGGTACTTCCATTATGACGAGACTTTACCCTTTTTTATGGTTCTTGACTGGGTCCGAGATTGAGAATCTCAGTTGATATGACTTCAACAAGGATCTAATATGATGATTTAGCCAATGATTAAGTAGCGGAAATACAGAATCAAAGAACATTAAATGCTGAAAATACTCATAAATGCTTTGTAAATTAATGTTGGTAAACAAGTTACAGTTGGTGCTAGGGTTTTCAACACTATATAGTAACTTGACAGCTCTGAAACATATGACAATCAAAACTTGTGTGAAAATGGCTAAGAAACATGTAAGAAACTTACATAAGTAGGGTATTCTAATATATTTATAGGCTGACATAATGCTTTTACACAATGACTAAACTACCCTGATAGCTATATATCAGAATACACGGCTAAGTACAAAAGATAATCAACATTTGTGTATGTTCATCCACATTAACTAATGCGGATGTCTTAATCTTCATCAACATTTCTTCTCTTGATCTTTCATATTAAGATGTTCATCAGCATTAGTTAATGCGGATGTGTGGATGAACAAATACTTAGCCGTATTTGTTCTTTGGTCATCCACATATACTAATGTGGATAGCCGACATTTGGCTTTATTCTTATGTTTCTTCACCCGCATATTTTCTTGGATTTATAGGAGTTTTCAATAGAACAACCATCCACCACCTCTTGAATTGGCATGTATGATCCTTTCAGGGTGGTCCAATAATACTCCCCTAAGGATTATACAACATATGTACTTCTAGGGTTTGATGGTGGTGGAGGTTGTGAAGATTCTATTGGTTCTTCTACTGGTGCTTGGACTAATAGGGATGGAGTTGATGCTAGGTCTGCCAGTGAAGGATCAAGTATAACCTTGATCATGTTGGAGAAGTCTGTGGCTTATTCATCTTGTCTTTGCTTAGTACATGGATCTTCATTTGGCTCATAGTGTAAACAGCTTCAATGGGCATCTGCCCTATAGATATAGGCTCCCATACTGATACAGTGGACAACCCATCTTTGTGAATTAGTAAAGATCTATCAGCATCCACCTCAAGCTTCAATATGTTAACTAGTTTGAGATGGACTTTCTTCTTCTTTCATTGTTCTTTCTTTTTGTTTTTTCTATCGTAGGCTATCTTCTAAATCTTGATGCATTTCAAAAAGAAATACATATCAGCCTCTCCAAGCTTGTTATCTATTTCTCTGATCTTGTAAATATGTAGTGGATATAGGATTCATCTAGTAGTCTGACCTTATATCCACTATAAATCCTAATTCTGATCCTTCCTTTCCACCCTATTTCCTTTCATTTACCAACTCATTAGTTCTCTCATCATGGAAAACATTTTAGATTAGTTTTGACTTGTGAGTTCTAGCAACCATCTTTCTTTTCAATGATTCATTTGGTTTACATTTAGCTCTTGAAACATCAATTATTCTGTATCTTTTGTTTTCTTCTTATTTTCAAGGAAAGATTTGTCTTTCTTGATGTAGATAGCGTTTAGAGACTTGAAGTTATTTGTTTTCTTTAACATCTTCAAGATATCTTCAAACTCATATCATCAATACTGTCATTATGATGGACCAATTCGAGCTCTGCCATTTCTTTCAGATCATCTTTCTGCAAGGAGTTCACCAGAGTAGTATACTCTATGAAGAATTGAACTATTCTCTTGACCATAAACATGTTCCAATCGTTGTCATACTTCTAGGCAATGATTTTTACATCCACTTTGCCTTCTGGAATAGACATACCCTTGATCATCTCCGAAGGGGTTAACCTTTCATGATGCTTTAGTTGAGAGGGTTCAATAAAGCATTCAGGATTCTTGTGTTACATGGGTGACAAGACATCATGGTCTTTGGTAGTGAGTTGGACATCCTAAGTGGATACTCTTGTTCTGGGCTTCCTCCATACAACCTCTTCTTTAATATACTTCAATATTTCTTTCTTTTATTTGACTATTTTAAGGATTGTAGCTCTGAGGAATTTTTTCTTCATATTACCCAGTTCTCTTTTTGGAAATCCTTGATTAGAAAGATAATCCTTCATTACCCCATCTATCATGCAGTAGGGATCAGGATTGGGAGATAGAGGCACCTGTGTCTGTGGAGTCTATGTTGGAGAGAATAAGATTGGTGACCTGACTTTCTTCTTTTCATAATCTATCAGATGAGTAGGGTAAAGAAGTTTATTCATCTTGTTCACTTCTTCTACCATTCCTTCATAAGTCATACCAAATACTTCATTAGCATCATAACCGTGATTGATCAAAAACATTGCTTTCACCATTAGATCATTGGTTTGAGCTTTCTAAACCATTTCCTAAACAGATGACTCAACCTTTGTAAGAATGTCCCTGATCAAAGGGTCGTCAATCAAGATCTCTTGGTGTCCTCCTTCTATTTCTCATTCTTCAAGGACTATTAATTTATTGTTCTTCTTCAACTTTTCCCCAGCCTTCTCATGCTCTTCTACAAACTGAGCAATAGTAGCCAGGCTTCTTGGATCATCTTTTTTTATTTATTTTAGGCCGGGTCCTCTTCTACTATAGGCGTTTTGCCTTTTGCTTTTTCTGATAAGTACTTCCTCTTCCTAGAGTATGTATGCATACATGGCCCAGATGAAGAGGGTATAGAGGCTTCAGCTTCTTGATGCTTATTTTATATTTTTAGATTTTTAGATTCTTCTTTTTCTTTGATCTCTTCACACATTCTTCTTATAAATTACTTTTGCTCCTCAGTCAATGAGATAGCAGGAACGATCTGTAAGCTCAATTCTTCTTCTAATGGCATAGGATTAGGGGGAATCACCACTATGGGTTCAGCTAGAGCTCTTGAATCTCTAATAAAATCCCAAAAGTATTCATCAATGATGAACTCTTAAGATGAGTATATGTCTAATTCTTCAATTATCTCTTTCAATTCAGTCTCCTCAATAGTTCTTTGTTCAGAGCTTTGACTAGAATAGATAACCATAGCCATAATTTCTTCTTCACTCTAACTTCACTTTGTTGGTCTTACTTAACAGACTCAATAGTTCTATGTCTCCTTGATGGTGGAGAGTCATCATCATCACTACTACTCTCAACAGAGACACTTTCATCTTCTTTTGATTCCATTACCTTTTTATTTATCAGAATCATCATCTTTCTTATCTTTATCTTTAGCCAATTCTTCATTGATCTTAATGAGCATCTCCATCTTAGAAACCCTTTTTGTTAAAGCTTTTATCTATCTGTGTAGATCAGCAATAATATCAGTTTGGACATCAAGGAGATTTTCTTGTTCTTCCATTGCAAGTGTTTGAATAATATCAATATCCAACTGATCAAGAGCCGTTTTAAGTCTATGAATCTCTTTATCTTTTTCTTCTTTCTCAGACTCATATTTGGCTTTTAGCTCTTTAAGTTCTTTCTCCTTCTCATTAACTTCTAGTAGTCTGTCTTTAAAATCCCAGATCTTCTATCTAGCAGCTTCTCCATTCTGGCTACCTTTTGTAATAGCTTAGGAATCATCTCATCCTTGGCATAGGAATGTTTAAATTAAGATTCTGCATAGCTCTCTGAAGCACCAGTCTCTAAGAGTGCTTGTCTTTCAGGCCTTTGCAAGTCAGGATGATGACCCTCCTTATTCGAAGATGATTCAGATCCATCTAATGAACTGGTAGATTCACCAGATTCAACAGATGAGCAGTAGCTGCTAGAGAAGAATTTGTAGGAGAAATATGTTGTGTGTGAATAGGAGACACTAGAGGAGAGTGTATAGGTGATGCTATGAATGGTGATGGAATATCAGCTTCTTGAGCTGAAGGCCTAGTGTGAAGATCACCACCTATAATAACCTGTCACGACACACGCCTTAGTCCTTCATCAACTGCTTCAGCATGCTCTTCAACAGGTTGTTGATCATGAGCAGCTGCATTCTCTTCAATAATCTTATGCACATCAGCAGGTGCAGCTCCCTTAGCTTGTTATTAAGGAAATTCTTCTGGATTTATCTATTGTAACATCCGAGGAAGGAAACGAAAGAAGGTTCCACTATAGAAGTTCCTTGGATCTCTCTTCTTGATGTATTTGTAGGATTTGGCGTTATAGTAAGGAATATCCATCAAAGGGCCTTCTCATACAATATCAGAAAGGTTTCATTGATGAAGCACTATATGAACCTTGGATATGTAAAAAAACATGTAACTTCTTCCATCCTAAAGGTTTGACACCATGCTATTAAATACATAAGCAGACGTATTTAATTTCCTGTTATTACATAATACAAAGATAGTTGATGATGTAGTGATGGGAATATCATTCCACCCAGTCTTCCTCTTAGACAGACAATTTTAGGATAAATAAATCAAGAACCTCCATTGCAGGTCAACTAATCCTTTCACTATCTGTTTTCCTTCAAAACTTCCATCATATATATTGTTATTAAAGAAGGTCATGATATCATCTTCTTCAAGTTCTTGTGGAGAGTTGGCCTCATCTCCAAACTGTTGACACTATCTCATAGTTTGTCCAGAGATGGCAAGTGTATGATCATCAGTGATCCTTCTTGATATAGTCCTCACACCATCTACTTCAATCATTTCTGCAGTTCCCAAGAAAGATATGATGAAGTTTTTATAAATAAAGGTCTAAGTGGGATGGCCTGTGCTATTATGGTTGTTGAGATAAATCTGATCATGTCTCTTAAGCCTTCAGCTTTAGGCACATCAGGATCAAGATATCCACTAACATTTTGGACCTTACTCCATGTTAGATTTACAATAGACTCTATAATAGATATACATGTTTTAGTAATTTATTAATAATTATTAGTTTACACAACTAAAATCAAGTTTGACTTTTCTTAGTTTAACTTTTCAAGGTCAAAAAAGAGTTCAATTGTTACTCCTTCTTTCATTTCTTGATCTTGATAATCTCTGCTTGCTTTGGGATTGAGTATCTTTAGGAGAAGACTCTTTTGCATTTTCTTTCTCTTTCTATTCATTTTTCTATTTAATGAAGTTTGGATTATTGAATCCGTAAGGAAAAAAATCTTCTGATGTTGCTTCATCCTGTTTTGCTTTCCCTTTCTTCTTTGAGATTTGTTGATCACTCTTTACTATAACATCTTCAATAAATTCTTCTATGGAACATCTTTCAACAATACACTCATGATCTTGGTTCTTTTCATTCATCACATGATATTCTTTAGGAACAAACATCTTCTTCTTCATTGGTCGTGGTGGATAAGATTTAATTTTCATCAGATGACCATTTTTAATCTTTTCAAAATCTTGCTCCTTAAATATCGCAAAATTTGTCTTCTTTTCATTACATTCTACATCATATTTCACATTATTTTTCTTATTTTGAAATGCTTCTAGCTTAGCTGAGTTTTTAGGTTAATGATCATGTATGTTAAAGTTCTTTGGTAAAGTGTTTGAAATAGATTCAGGCATGTGTTCATGTGTGAACCCTAGACCTGTTTTGTGTTAATCTTTTTTTCTTACTTACCAGTTGTTCTACAATAACTTTAGCACTTTTTACTTTATCTAGATCAACCTAAGTTGCAGTATGAGCTATTTTTTCTTCTTCTAAACTTTTTGTCATCTCGTCAAGTTGCTTTTTAACAAGTTCAAGTTCTTTTACATTTCTATTCCATGATGTCTGAAGAGATAAGATCTTTTCAATAGAGACTTTATGATCATTTTTAAGTTTTATGTACATTACTTCTTCTTGTTTAAGTTTGTCACAGATTTTAAATTAATATGTTCCGTCATGCTCAACATGATCAAAACATGCTTTTGTGAACATTTTTTCTCTGACTTTGAAAGGAATTTCAGGATAACTTGAGGAAGAAGTCTCAAAGTCAGATGGTGGATGCTCAACCTTTAGTTCTCCAGACTGTGCCATGAGAAAAATTTCTTCTGAATCTTCTTTTGGGTCAGATTTGTCACTCCAATCATACTCTTCATTTTGTAGTTCAACAACAAGAGAGCTAAACTTGATGTGAGATCGGCTATAAATTGTTCTGCATATACACTCCAGTCATAACCATCTCTGATACTGACAACAAGAGATTCTTTGGCTCTTCAGTTGATTTTGATTCTTCTTTAAGTTCTAGCATTGGAAGACTTTAATAAGGCTTTTGGAAGGTTTTCTGAGACTCCTGTTGGTATCTTTGACTGCTAGAACCAGCTTGACCGATTCTACCTTGATTTATAGGTGCTTTACATTCCCTGGAGAAATGACCATAACTATTGCAATTGAAACACCTCGACTTTGATTTATCAAAACCAACAATCTTGTTTGCACTAGGCTTGTAATTCTTACTGACATATGAGTGTTTCTATGTTCTGTAAGTAACCATTAACATCTACCAATTCAAGTCCATCTCTTCCACATAATCAAGATCCATCTCAAACAAATCCTACAAAATAAGATCAACCTAGGTTAAGATGACTACCTTGATAAGCATGAAAACTATCCATGACAGTAGTAAAAGCAAATTTTGACTCATTATCTTGTAAAAGGATATTAATAACATCTTTAACTTTGCTGGTTTTAGTAGAGTGCGAAGATGAAGTCTCAGTTTGAGGTTTAGGAGTTTGAGTTTTAGGAGGAGACTGAGGTTGAGTTATATAAACAGGAGCACTTGAGTAAGAAGAATCTATGAAAAAACCAACTCCAACAAACAAATCGCCCTCTTCTTTTAAAGAGTTATCTTCTTTTGCCAGAAAAGAATTATCCATTGTGTTAGCTGGAGAAGCAACATCCTTATACTGAGATGTTGATGCAACTCTATTATTGTTTCTAGAGCTCTCATCAATTTCAACTTATTCAATTTTTGCAATCAAAAGATCAAGATCCATTGGGAACTTTCTAGTATGCTTCCACAAAGTAACTATCTGTTTCCATAAAGATGGAACAACATTAAAAAGTCTGTCATTTAGATCTTTGAGATCATTTTTAATACCAGCAGTTGACATTTCAGTAGTTAATTGCACAAATCTGTACATCATTTGATTGATTGTTTCTCCAGAAAGATGCTCAAATAACTCCAATTGCCTCTTGAGTTTCTGCTTTTTGAGATCTTGTATCTCTTTACCACCTTCATAGATAATCTTCAAAGCTCTGTACATGGTGTAACCAGTTTGATGTCATTCTTAACCTTTTTTATGTCATCACCTTGTAGGTCATCCTCTCGGTAAGGTTCTTGAGAGTCTTTTGTATAAACAAATTGTTGGACTCAACAAGTACATTGAGAAAGATAATGCTTCCCATAATCAAACTTAATATGTTCTAACATTCAAACAATCATTAACTAACACATTAGCATCATTAACATTCATAACATACACTAATTATTGTTTAAATTTCTTTTTCAGGTTTATAGATAAAAGAAATTTTGACAAGTGTCAGCAGCGGATGAAGATATGCCCATAACGGATGAGTAAAGGTTAGCAGCGGATGAAGTATGAAGAAGTCCAAGTGCTCACATCGGATGATGATATCCACAGCTGATGATCAAGCCCTCACGGCGGATGAATAAATCTCCACAGCTGATGAACACTTACACAGCGGATGTTCCATACATGGATGAACACTCCACAGCGGACAGTTAACAAGATAAACAAACAACAGGTGTTCACAACGGACATCATCCAAGACATAACATACAGCTTATTCAACATTCACAGCGGACGACATATCATGCACAACAGACACTTTATCATCCACCGCGGATGACTTAGAATTAGGATTTTTATGTAATTTTTGTTTTCAAAAGGGTATTTTTGTAATTGTGTATAGCTATCTGTATAGGCTATAAATAGGGCAATACCCTAATCCTTTGTAAGCTTTAATAACAATCAATACAAACAAAACAATTTATTATCATTCAAGCAGTCAATCACTAGCAATCACACACACACACAAACATATCATAGCATTAATTATGGGTTTCCGCACCATGATTATTGTTTGTTGAATCTAATATAACAATCTGCTGTATATTCATTAAGAGATTTGAAAAGATCCTTGGGGGAATCATCAACCTCTCATACACTGATTTTCAATCCTCTCATTCAACAACAAGATATTTGTGGTTCATTAGCTTCAAAACATACATTTCAAACTAAACATCATCTCAACAACATTCTTCTACACCAATAATTCATTAAATGCTTAAGACATGATGTATTAATATATTTTTATATATTGTGAAGAATATGGTCTCAAAGCTCAAAACATCATTCATACATGGTTTTCAAACATGTTCATCAGAAACTCTCTAAAACCTCATTGGTTTCTAAGGGTTTTCGGATAAAACAGTACATGGTATTGTTCTACCAGGTTTTCATCAAACAAACATTCATTTGAATACTTTGAATTCATTCATCGTATTTAAACATCATATTTGAGTTGTTCTATACTCAAATCAAGCAATTTATCATCTTCAAACAACAAACCGATTGTTGTCTTGTTGAAGTTGTAACAGCCGCCAACAAACCCTAGGATAAACCCTAGTTTTTGTTCACACATATTCTTCAAAATCTACAGTGGTTTTGTTAAATAATCATTCAAAATCAAAGAAGAAAAACTTTCTTCTTTTAAATTTTTGAAAAAGTTACTTTTTGATCCAAAAAGTAAACTTTTAAAAACATTTTCTTTGTTTTTAGGGTTTTTGACTTATGTTGACTTACAACATTAAAAGTGACATAACATAGCAGATTAATTAGTTTCAATTTATTAATTCCTTTGTTCGGTAAACAAATAAAAGTGGCAAAAACACTAACAAACAAATCCCAGTTACTTTAGGATAAAAAAAACAAATTTAGCACCAAGCTAAATAATCAATCAAATTTGACTTAAAATGTTAAGTTAAAATTTACCAAACATGTCTGATGATATATAAGGTCAAATAGTGGTCTTAAACCACCAAGACTGAAGAACAAATCTGATTTCAAACAACGAAATATTATGTTCAGAAATTGCATTATCTTCTAAGATAAAGATTTGTGGACTTCCATCCCCGAGGGTCCTTATATTCTTCTGAATCCTGGACCTGATTACAATATACAGAAGCCAGTAAGCTTGAAAAGTGTAGCTGGTGATGACCTCAAGAGGGACAAAATAGACATGAAAGCGTACAACATACTGACAATGACCTTGCCATTTGAAATTTTAACAAGAGTTAAAAATTTCAAAATGAAACATAAACCGAGGAAAGTACTTCACACCATGTGTGAAGGAAGTGAAAAGAGTAGGGAAATCAAAACGGAGAAATTAAGGAACCAATATGAAACCTTCTACCACATTCAAGAAGAATCCATTCCACAGCAGCTTGACTGATTCGTTCAAAGTTAATGAGATGATAGTTTATGGACTTAAATATGAATCTGTGGAGATCAATAAAAAGATGTTGCAAGTCAGTGTCTCTAATGAAAGCAACATTGGATCTTGAAGCATTAACTCTAGATTCTCTACTGGCTAAAGTTGAAGCACTAGAGCTAAATGAATGATCCAGGAATAACAACACAATCAAACATGTGGAATCATACAGGTTCAAGGAACCTCAAGAACCTGACAGTGCATTCTTGACTTGCACTTGAGAATATGAAGATGAGGAATTTCTGGATTCCAGTGAAACTTCCTTCTTCTTTACTCCTGAATCATCTAACAACAAACACAAGTCTAAAAAGACTGGTGTTCATGCTTGTCATGAAGCAACACCACAGAGCAAACAATATCAACACAATCATGCTTCAAGCCCCAGCAAACAACAACAACAACCAAAGAACATACATAAGTTTGAGAAACCCATGATGCTCTCACAATTATTCTACAAAGTGAAGAGTAGAAGGCAACTTATGCATCCTTCTCCATAAGCTTTCAAGAATATTTGGGGGCAAATCTTACAGCATCTCAAATCATCCAACAATATTTGGATGAGTTACCACCAAACATGGTTGAAGAAATGGATCTTCAATGATCTATGCCTATGATTGCCTAGAGATCAAAAAGGTTTCTTCAAAGAAACAGATGGTTGAGCATAAACAACAAAACGAAATTTGGTTTTGTTAAGACAAAAATGAGATGCTATAATTGTTTTCTGTATGGTCAATTCTCAAGAGAATTCCAACAACCTGTAGTTGACAGAAACAACAACCAAACACAAGCATTTAGCAGCTACCATTCAAATAGACAAATCCCACCTCCAATCAGTATCCCTGTTACACCAATCCCACCATTAATCAAACAATATAACCCAAATAAACACTCCAAATCATCCGCAATGATAATAAAATAGGACGGTGAGTATGATTGGAGCATGTACGAGGTTGAAATTCAATCTCCAAATAATGCCTTCATGGCAGACATGAAGATAAAATTTCAGAAACCCCAAAAGAGGTAAGGGAAAACTTCTGCACACAAGCGTGTATAGATGAAGTAAACAGCTACAGAGAACATGTAGACAAACTTTCTAAGCATGTAATTGAAACAAACATTTTAAATGAAAGACTAAAAACATAACAAAAGCAATATGGGATCCAAAATCTTTCATTACAAAATGATTTGGACAAATTAATATCTAAAAAATTAAGACTTGCAGCTCAAGTATAGCAACTCTCTATATCATTGACTGAGTCAAAAACTTTGAAAGCTGAAACGAAAGTGAAACTTTAGAAGTTTCAAGGAAGCAACAAGAAGTTTGAAGAACTTCTTGCATAACAAAGGGCTTTCAAAGACCCTTCAGGTTTAGGATATAATAATGTTAATCCATCGTATGATGATAATTACAATTCCTTTACCTGATTCCATGACAAACAAATAGTTTAAGTCTCTTAACCTGCATGACAAGACTAATGATTCAAAACAATCATCATCATCATCATCAAAATCACCATTAATGATCAAAATCACCTTTGATAAAATTTGTTAAAAGCCAAGAGCTGCCACAAATTAAATCAACAGATTTTTATCAATGAGAGAATAATGAATTTGACGAACAGACAACTGATGAAGACGATGTTGATTTATTGGATGATGAGTCAACTCAACCAACTACTAAAACTCCAAACATTGCCAGTGTGGTTGATTCACCAACCAAACAAACAAAGCAGACTCAAGGTTTAGATATCTACTCTAGTGGAAGAAACGGTGGATCTTCCACTGCCTCTCCTAAACAAACAAATAAAGGGAAAGGCAAAGCTCTAATTCAGCAAAAACAAACAACAGTAATTTTTGATATTCCTTAAAAATCAAATTTAAAATCAAAAGTTATAAAAAAACATGGCAAGGCAAATTTACAATACTATGAGTCATGTGATCAATACACACACAACACTCACAAATGCAAATATGACAAATATTGCAAGTACTGTAACAAGTAGCGGACAAACAAACAATACATCCGCTATGCCCCAGCGAACATACAAAGTGTTCATAGCGCATGATCTTGGAAATACATCTGCTATGAACACAGTGACATTTCACAACACATGACAATAAGTCATCCAGTGCGAATATCACTTGAACATTCAAAGTGTACACCGCATATGAAAAATACTCATCTGTTGTGTATAACCAAACAAACAATCAAATTTTATAGAGCGCATGAACAATTGTTCATCCGCTTTGTAATTAGGGAACAACACATAGCGTATTACTTTTAGTCATTAGTTGTGAATTTTCATCACACAGGTGTGCACAGCGCATGAACAAATGTTCATCCGCTGTGAACATAATTCAAATGTTCAAAGGGTCCATAGCGCATGAACAAATGTTCATCCCCTATGAACAAACAAAAAAACAATTGCAAGGATCCATAGCATATGAACAAAGAGTCATCCGCTGTGAAGAAGCATACCATTTTAAGATTATACAACCTACGAACTAATGTTCATCCATTGTGAACATAGTCAAACAAACAAAGGATCTACAACACATGACCAACTGGTCATCCGCTATATACTCAGTAAAACAGTTAAAGGTTTCACAACGTACACTTTAAAATTGTACAACGGATGCATTGTTCACACAGCGCATGTGTAACTCATGGCGGACACTTAAAATTAAATTTTATATTTATTGAATGCACAGTGGACACACACACTATATACACAACGAATATACATTTTGTCCTTAGTATATATAGTTTCACACTTGTGATTTTTCATTCATCACGAGTAAGAGAGAGAAAATCAGAATTTTCAAAACATTCAAACAGTTGGATAAACCCTTAAACCCCTGATCATCCAAAACCAAATTCTATTTGATTTTTTGCCTGATTTACAATCCAATAGGTATACTAACATAATTCTAAGCATCAAACGTAAATTAAAGCATCTTGGTCTTTGATTCTTATTCGAACATTGTTCAACCTAAGTCGAACATTGAACCGAAATCAAAATATGAATATGTTGATGTTTTAAATAAAATCAAATAATGAACAAATGTTTAACAACCTTAGTCGAATGTCTTAGGACTGTTATTGTAAATAAATTTGATTAAGTGTTCAGCAGGTTCATGAACAGTCATGAAGTTAATGCCAAAATCATACAAAAACTAAATTTTGATCTTTGAATGTCTAGCACATCTTGAAACTTGTTATAACTTTGAAAGAAAAGTTTAAAAGTCAGTTACAACCATCTAAAAGCAGTTGACTTGGCATAACATTTACCATAACATCATTAAATGCTTAGGCATTCAATGTGCATTGAATGGTATGCTTGACTTTCACAGTCAAACTGAAATTCATATTTGAAGATGTTTTGAGACAAAAATCAACAAATAATATGAAATATACAACTCATGACAAGGAAACAAACATGATTACAAACAATTGGATGATGAAAACTTGAAATCAAAAAGGTTTACAAGATTGAAATTAGTCAAAATTAACAATTTAAAAGTTAATTTGATCCAACAAATGTTTTTTAACAGACATACACTTTGATAAACTCATTGTGTTAATCATTCATAAGTTTTCATATCATATCATACATCTGCCAATGAACACATAATCAACATTTCATCATAGATCACATATTCATATCATACAAGTTATTAACACTATTTTCTTTATCATTACAGATATGGCAAACTTGATGTTTCTCAGATATCATAATCTTTGTGCCTTTCTCAATCCAGATTCTCCCAAAGCCGTAATTTACAGAGACATGATTCAGGCAATAAGACAAACAAGGATGCTCCATGCTATGAAATCTAGGCCTGAAATATATGAGGATCACATAGTTCAATTTTAGACTCATGCTCATCTAGAGCAGATGAATGACCAGCAAGTAGTAGTATCTACTGTGCATAATCATTAGATCACTATCATATAAGACATCATAAGAAGAGTATTACAACTAGGAGATGAAGATGCCTAAGGGCCAGTAGAATTTGATGAAAACAATGTGTTACATGTTTTTAGGCAGATAGGCTACACTGGTACCATTAAGAGTGATAGGATCAAATGTATAGATCTGTGATGATATTAGAAGGCAATTCAATCAAATACAAATACAGTAATCAAATCAATGCTCAAAATCAAGAAAAATTCGTAGAAGTTTATTCATAATAGGAAAGACAATTACAAGTGTAAGTAGCAG
>BJCN01337236.1:860-12398 GCA_018326445.1 Flaveria brownii
AAGACCAAGCTGGTAAATCATGAGATACGGGAGAAGGAGAAGGATGTGGTGATTGAGGGATTGAAGAAAATAGTTGTAGACCAGCAAGAATTGATCAAGACTATTTTCAAAGAGCTAAATGAGTTAAAAGTAGCGGCTGGCCTACCTAATCAAAGATCAGAAGAAGAGCTGAAAGATTTGACTGACACCTTAAAGTATGAATTCCTCAACTTTGGAGGTTCATCATCAAAGGCAAGAGAGGGCCTAAGTGGAGCTGCAGATAATAGTCATGATGTTGATACTAATGAAGCTGGTCCTGAAGACGTAGGTGAAAAGGATGTTGATGTTGATGTAAATGAGACTGCTGATGATGTTGGTGAAGGTACGAGGGTAGTGGTGTAGAGAAAATGATGGATGTTGGTGGAATGAGAATATCGGAGGCAGAATTTAACCTTCGGTATGATGTTGATCGTGATTTGATTGGCAAGGAGGTGGAAGTGAATCAGGGAAATAAAGAAAAAGAGAAAGAGCCTGATAGGAGGCTGGCTGATGAGGAAGAAGAGGATGATGAGCAACTGGTTGCCTACAGTTCAGAGCCGGAATACTGTGAGGTAGATGAGAGGCCGGTAACTTATGTAGCTCAGTGAGGGTCAATAGAAGGTGATATTATTGAGCTAGATCAGGAAGATTGGTTTGAGAAAGAGAAGGTACATAAGGAGATAACAACCCCGTTTCAAAACATACAAGAGGCCAGCAAAATGGATGCTGACAAGAAGATCATTAGCTCGAAATACAATGCTGAGCTTAAACTATTTACTATTAAGAGGGGGGTGGAAAGGTATATTATCTGAACAAAAGGAAGGCATTCAATACCTTGCCTAGATGGGACTTGAGGAGGTTAGCTGAGATCTCGTTGATAGATGCTGATGCCAGTGAAAGGGAGATGATGTTGGAGAAGGAGTTTAAGAAAAGGCTGAAGGATAACTTTGAAGCTTTTTGCTATATGAAGCCCGAGAGAAGGAGGTCTAAGAAGGACTTGGATTGGGCCACAGGCAAAGGAAAGATTGTTTTAAAACTGAAGCCTGTAAAGACTATAAACAGAGTACGTGTGCCCAATCCACTTCCCCCGATGCTGAAAGTCTTTGTCAAATGGTTTTATGACAACAATGTCGGGGAAGCTGTCACACGAATTACTGGGGATCAGGAGATCAGATTCTTTGATTCGATGGAAATGTTTTTATTTGGAGATGAGGATTTGAAGATCTTATGTGAAAATCACATTAAAGCAGGAGCCGGAGCTGAGACCAGATCTGAAGCCAGTCTCTTTATGAGAGTGGCAAACAAGGCTAGAGGGGTGAGGACTGAGGTCAGGGAGCTTACTTAGAAAGTGATCCAAGCTGACAAAACGAGAATGGACGTGCAGGACTTAGCTAAGCAATTTCTACAAGCAAGTGTACATGGTGAGGATGATGTGATTGGAATGGCTGGAGCTGATAAAGAAGCAGAACAGAAAGCCAATAAAGATGAAGGTAAAGGGGGAGACTAGGCTAGAGCTGAAGTGGAGAATCAAGAACAAGCCGGTGAGGTCCAACCTAGGGGAGTATTGAAGATCGTGTATAGGTTGGACTCACCTTAGTTAGGTTGTTTATTTTGGTTTATTTGTAATAGGTTTAATGTTACTTTGTTTATTGTATATAAATAGTATTTAGTTTTAGTTTTTGTACTGACCCAACGAAACTACCAGAGAAACTATAGTTTCGTTGGTAGTCAGCTGACTTAGGTCACCTGGTGAAACTGTATTTCGCAGCCGGGTGAATCTATGATATTGGTCAGGATAGTTTTGCTACCTAGCAAAACTGTCAACGAAACTAGCTTTTCTATATATATGTAACTTTGTAATCGGTTGTGGGAGTTTTTGCACAACCCTAATTTGAGAATACACTTTTGCATTACTGTTCTTATTGTGTTTATTGGCTGGAATCATCTGTTTCTTATCTTTGAGCCTTGTTGTTTGGTTGTTTTTTGATTTCAAATGGTTTTACATTGAAACTCTTCCATAGATAAGTGTTTGGATTGTATTTCAGTGGGATTTGAGTATCATTTATCATCATTTGCATTGTTGTTGATCATCAATGGACCAACATAGTAGCCTCGTTAACATCCACGTGAATCTCAGTATCAAATTCCCCTAACGTGTCAAACCATTGCCTTCGATCTCGGATTTCTTGAAGCGAGACAGTCTTATTGTGGATCTTGCGACTTAGCGCGTTGGCTACAACATTCGCCTTCCCAGGATGATAGCGAATGTAACAGTCGTAGTCGCTAATCAACTCAATCCAACGTCTTTGTCTCATGTTGAGATCCTTTTGATTGAACACGTATTGAAGACTCTTATGATCGGTGTAGACTATGCATTGCGTCCCATAAAGATAGTGTCGCCAAATCTTCAAAGCAAAAACCATGGCACCAAGTTCAAGATCGTGGGTTGTGTAGTTCACTTCACGAACCTTCAATTGCCTTGACGTGTATGCTATTACCTTTCCTCATTGCATGAAAACACAACCAAGACCTTGACTAGAGGCATCACATTACACGGTATAATCGTCGTTTCCATCGGCAAGGGTTAGGATAGGAGCGTTACACAACTTGTGTTTCAATGTCTCGAAAGCCACTTCTTGTTTGGGTCCCCATTCAAAAAGTCGATTCTTTTGGGTTAGCACCGTAAGCGGTTTAGCAATCTTCGAGAAGTTTGCAATGAACCTACGGTAATAACCCGCTAGACCTAGAAAAGAACGAACTTTGGTTGGGGTCGTGGGAACACACCAGTTTTTCACAGCTTCTATTTTTGTAGGGTCGACGTGAATTCCTTGGCTATTCACCACATGACCTAGGAATTGAACTTCTTCAAGCCAGAACTCAACTTAGAGAGCTTGGCGTATAGTTCTTCCTTCTTCAAAAGTTCGAGAACTTGTCGCAAATGCAACTCGTGATCGGTTTTTGTCTTGGAATAGATGAGAGTATCATCGATGAACACGATCATGAATTTGTCCAAGTACGGTTTACATACTCGATTCATGAGATCCATGAAAACAGCAGGTGCATTAGTCAAGCCAAAAGGCATACCATGAACTCATAATGTCAATATGGAGTACGGAATGTGGTTTTTGGAATTTCGTTTTCGTTAACACGTAGTTGATGATACCCAGAACGTAGATCGATCTTTGAGAATTGTGTAGCTCCTTGAAGTTGATCGAAGAGATCATCAATTCGAGGAAGAGGATATTGGTTCTTGATAGTGAGCTTGTTGAGTTCATGGTAGTCGATGCACATACGGAAAGAACCATCTTTCTTCTTCACAAACAGCATGGGTTCACCCCATGGTGAAGAGATAGGTCGAATAAAACCCTTATCGGTCAACTCTTATAGTTGACTAGCTAGTGCTTGCATTTCAGAAAGTGCAAGACGATAAGGTGACTTAGCCACGGGATTCGCACCAGGAATCAGGTCGATTTTGAACTCAACTTCTCGCACGGGAGGTAACCCACTAAGATCCTCGAGAAACACCTCGGGAAAATCTAGCACGATAGGAATATCCTTCAATTCTTTACCCTTGGCTTTCGTGTTGACTACATAAGCTATGAAAGCTACGTAGTTTTTACTTAAGCACTTTCGGGCCTTGAAACAAGACATGAGTTTTAGTCTTTGGGATGATCTCTCCCTAAAGACTTTTAAAGTATCACCCGATGGTAAAGGAATTCGAATGCACTCCTCGAAGCATATGATTTCCGGATGTTGCTTGGCTAACCAATCCATGCCGATAATAATGTCGAAGCTCCCCAGTTGCATAGGAATAAGTTCGATGAGAAACTCATGCTCGTTAAGGCTCAAGGTACAATTGCGTATCATGACATTGACTTCGATAGATTTGCCATCAGCTACTTCGACCGTATAGGATCTTTCTAAGTTTGAACGCGGATTAGAAAGAATAGGCTCGAACTCAAAAGACACAAAACTCTTATCCACATCCGAATCAAAAAGTACAGAAGCATATCTACTATTTACAAGATACATACCTGCTCAAATAATAACCTATTATTGGCACATGGGAAGCAGGCAGCGATTTTACGACATAAAAGAACGATTATAGATAAATAAAGACATACCATTCACTATGTCGTTGTTGGCTTTGAGCTTGGTTATCATTGATATTGAAAGCCCTTCCATGAGTCGGTGCCATAGTTCCCGCATTGCGAGGACATTATGGACAAAAATGTCCAGGTTCGCCACAGTTGTAGCAGACTCGATTGGAAATCAACGCAACATTATTCGGAGCATGATGGAAAGTAGCCACCAGATGTCCATACTTCCCGCACAATGAACAAATTCGGAAAGGAGTATTCCCCGCATGATGGTACTTACAGGTGTCGCACATCGGGTACGGCCAAGTATAAGCCCTTGCCACGGGGGCTTGATTTGCCACGACAGTTTGCCTTTAAAGGGCATTTGGTGCTGTCACCGCATAGTTACGAGCCAGTGTGAATTTGTGCTTCTTGCCCTTAAAAGACGACTCGGTCTTCACCTCCTTTGTTGCCTCGGGAGTCACCTTCATAGTAGTCCTGGCACCCTTCACCGTCAAGGTACCAGCCTTAATATGGTTTTCAGTAAGCTCGACAGTGATATTAATCGCCTCCTCCAAAGTTGTGGGCCTACTTCCCACCACAGCATCTTGAATTTGAGGTGGTACCCCCTTAATAAACTTCTCGATGGTGCGGGACACGGTATCCACCATATGTGGTAGGAGAGCATGCTCAGTTCATGATGTCGGGTGGAGTAAGCCAAGTGGTTGCCACTATTTTGCAGTTCGCTTCTCGGGCAGAATTTTTGGACCATTAAGTCCTTAAACTCTTCCCAAGACAACGCCAAAGTGACTTGAGCACCACGGTTCCTTTTCTTGCTATTCCACCATATGAGTGCCCGATGTTGGAGGACACTTGCAGCATAACGGACCTTGAGCTCTTCGGGACACTCGTTGTTGATGAACGTGTTTTCCATACATTCAAACCACTCGAGAAGTCCAGTGGCTCCTTCTTTTCCACTAAAGCTAGTAGGTTTGCACGAGTTGAAGTGCTTGAACGTGCAGGTGCGGTTGTTTTCATGATGATTGTTACTATTTTCCCCATGGCCATTGTTACCAACACCACCATTGTTTCCATTGGTGTTGTTGCTATTGGTGGCCATTAGGGTGCTGCTAAGTTCAGCTCGTCGGGAGTACGGCAGCCATTTGTCGAGCGATCATCGCAGCAAGTTTACGATCAGAGGTAGCACGCTTTCCTTGGTGACGTGACATTCTATAAGATAGAAATAAAGAAAATATTAGTATTCGGAGATAAACAAATTCAAGGTAAACAAGAATTTTTGATATTTACAAATATAACCAGGATGGTTCCATTTGGTACCACATAGCCAATAGGAACATGGACACGTCGAAGTGACTTAATCCCAATTACCTTGAGGAAGACGTGTATGTTGACCATAATTTTGCACTAATCCCGGAAATCCGCAAGTAAGCATAACAGGTCTCGCAATGAGATTTATATGAAATGCTTGCCTTAGCCCGAGGGACTTTTGCTAGGAAATCCAAAATACGGGTGTTTATATGTAACACACTTCCCTAAGGCTATTAGAACTAAAACCTCGATGAGATTTTTCAAGTTTCAGATATATCGTCTAAGGAAAAAAAATCACCCGATAAGGTGCATAGATTTCCACATGTAGTCGAGAATAAGATTTAGAAAGGATTAGACGCGGTAGAACGTAGAAGCATAAGAAGAGGATTCGAAAGTTGGGGTTTACAAGGCTCAAGACATATTCCTAAGGCACTATTTTCAAAATGTAACCAAATAGCACATAAGGATTTTATCATGCAACATGTGAAAGGCATATAAGCATACTTACAAGATCATAACGATTTTTCCATGAAAAGGGTCCCTAGGTTAACCATAGTCTAGGCCACCATTTCAAATACCCTAAATCCCAATAGTTATGGGCTCTGATACCAATCTGTCACACCCCAACCTTAACGGCGGAATAGTCGAGATGTGAGGGTTAAGATTGTTCATGCCACACAACGTTAATTCAAAGTGTCAATATTATTAATTTCCAAGGTTCATGACATACAATAAATAACATAAGTTTCCAGCAAACCATATAACAAGAATTCAAATAGCATCATGTGACACTACATGTCATTTTATTATTATCTAGGTCCAATCCTAGATGTGATCAAGTCTTCAAGAGCAACCTAAGTGGTATCATTTTCTAAAACATGTTAAAAATAATGTCAACATAATGTTGGTGAGTTTCCATAGATTAATCATACATAGATATATATACCAAAAGATGGCGATTTACGTCATAGGTTATTGAATAAAGTAAATAAAGATGGATGAACAAATGTAACAATCAAACTTTGACAAATATGGCCATTACAAGATTATACGATTAGCTAAGTGTACTTGGTTCCCATAGTTCTCAAGAATACGACACTAGGAGCCGGCAATAACCTCGGCTTTAGCACCAAATAGGCTTGTCAGGCCTAAAGATCTATGACGTCACCATCCTAGCAATAGTTAATGATTGTATATAACAAGAGTCATCACATGATAATTACAAGTGCTCAAATAACCATGACAATTAAGATGAATTGCACAAGTGATTACAAGATTCAAAACGGGTTTACAAGTGTATTTACAATAAGATTAATATGTTTCACCCTAAAAATGTGAAAATATATAAAAAGGGATAGGAAAACTCACATGGATAATAAGGATGTCAAATAAGAAGGTCTTACATATAGTGTCGAGGATTTGTTAACGTTCAACCTAAATGAACGTCGTATTAAGTTAATCATGAGTATTATAGTGTTGTATTTATAACCATTTAATCCATGATTTTTAACTATTAAATAGATATCATTTGCTATTATTTTGGTACTTAAATGATTAATTAAGAATTTTAGTGATTTACACTATTAAATAAAAGTTAAGTTTTTATTATCAAATGTTTATTATTTACTATTTAATAAAATAGTAATTTTGTAGACTTAATTGATTAAACAATTCTATTAATTTCAATAAGTGTACATTTTAAATATGTACATACATATATTAATTTTCTTTTAAATATATATAAATAAATGTGTAACTATAATTTATAACAATAAAATGTTTATTCAAATAAAATTATTAAAAATTAAGTGAACTCATTACAATTTGAGTTTAATAATAAATTTTATTTTGTACGTTTTTTAGAATTTTTGAAATAAAAAAATGGAAATCTCCTAAATTGAATTTTTTAGAAGATTTAAAAGAGAATGATTTTATTTATTTTCTGATTAAAAAATGATTTTATATGATTTTTAATAATATTTAAATATTTTTCTGCATTTTTAAAAAAAAACAAAGAACACTTAAAAAAAATTATGGGGGCTGGGGTTCAAACCCGAGCCCCCTGCACAACCTCACCACGCATAAACCACTGGGCCAAGCCCTGGTTTGTATTGAGGAATTGAAAATTTTATTTAAAAACCTAACCCACCAAATTCCCCTAAATTCATAAGAACCCTAGAATCTAAATCGAGTAAATTGAGCATCAATTCGATGTTATGTAAAAACGAATCAAAAGACCCCTTTAATTACCCGGTTGATGTTATGTTTGATGATCTAAGGTTCGAACAAGGTTGCGACTATTTTCTTGAATCAATGTTTGATGCGTGTGTATATTTGGTGAAATTGACTGCACAGATAGTTGGAAAGGAACGAATGTCACCTTTCCCTTTTGTTATATAGTCTTGCTTTGATCGGTTAATTGCCCAATGGCTATAAGGTTTATGTCGGCTGATTCAGGTCGAATTGAACAAATTAAATGTTGTCTCAGGTGAAATTAGACATCCTAATGGTTGCAAAATGATCACACAAATGCTTATGCTCGATTAATTTCAATTATAGTGAACTTTAATGTAATAACGGCTTGAAACTTCAATAGGTTTCGGTTTCGAGTTGAAAACCTTGTTAAATGTTGTTACATTTGAAATTTATCACATGCTCCTGTTCGAATCATGTATACGAACCGGTTTGCTACAATTTTTGGTGTTAAAATTTGGGTTTTTAGTGGAATTGGAGGCGCCGGAGGTCGACCGAAAATATGGCCGGAGATTGGCCTGGAAATCGGGGATGGTTGGGTTGGGTGGTAGAATTTTACATTTTGGTCCCTGCGGTTTTAAGTTTTACAATTTAATTCCAAAGTTTGAGTTTTGTGTTTTAAACAAAATTTCAGTATGGTCCCTAAAGTTTTAATTGTTATTATTTTATGCCCAAACTAATAATTTATAAGTTTTACTTATGTTGATACATGATGTCCCTAGTTCCTTGTACTTTAATGCTTATGTCTTTCAATCTTACATATGTGTAATACATGGATATGTTGGTAATATGATATGTGGTTGAATTTATTTTTGCTATTGATTGTATTTTATTCTTATATCATTTATAATTACACGCTTGAATGAATACTGTATATGGGTTTGTAATAGTCAGTCACAGTTCTGAGTTAATAATGATTCAGGAATGTGTTTGACTTAGTCTTATGGTTATTCATGCTAATGGACCATGCTTATGGACCAGTCGCACGACTGAACCAGGTGATTGTATCAGTCGCACGACTGAGTCATGAGACTGGCTCAGTCGCACGATTGGACCAAGTGTATGGTTCAATCGTGCGCATGAACAAATCGTATGGCTCAGTCGCACGACTGAACCATGTTAATGGCTCAGTCATACGACTATATACTGAAACCTATAAATACCACGTAATTCATGGGAAAATAGAACACTTCGAATTCTTTCATACCCTAGCCGTCCAGAGAATTCTATCTCGTCCATCCAAGTTCATAGTTCGTACTGGATCGTTTTCTAATCATTCTTAACGTTGTTCTATTGTAAGATTGATTCGGGTTTTCGTTCTCACTGATTGGATCGCTAATCAAATAGGATTCCGTACTATTTGATTAGGTTACACGTTGAATCTGTTAGTACTCTGTACGTACACGGTCCTAACAGTATTATTTAATTGAAAAGCAAAGATAAAAAGTAGTGATTTTAGTGTAATTATAGAGATGGAGATAAAGAGTGAGATGTGAATGCTCTAACACCATATCCAATTTGAGTAAAAAATGTTGTTACCCAGATAACCATTAAGAGATTTACTGATTAATGAGTTACCAACTTTTCCTCCCATGCTCGTGACTCCACTCTGGATGAGTTGTGTAACACCCTAAACAAATCTCACATCAACTGTAGACAAATTAGACTCCTGATTCATAAGGAATGCCATGTCTCTAATATTACCTACACGTTTTGGGCGTACATCCTGAAATGAGAGAAGAAATCCATATTTAATTATGTTCAGGTGGTAGCAATCCAGTGATAGGTAACCTCCTAAGGAAGTTTTCACCTGGGCAACTAAAATTAAATCCGTGAGCTATTCGTGAGCAAAGCAAACAATATTTGTAGTATGAGGAGCCGACTGTTACAAATAGTATCAAAGGTAGGGCCAGATCGATGTGCTAGCGAGGATGCTGGTCTCTCAAGTGGGGTGGATATACCATTCCACATCGGTTGGGAAGTAAAACAAAAATCTCCTTATATGAAGCTAGATAGCTTCCTTATTAAAAGCGTTATAAAAACCATGACGGGTGCGCCCCTAAGGGCATGATGCTGCCAACATAAATAATATCTCGTACGGTACTTGGGTTGTTACATGTGATGATATAGCATCCTACATTCGTTGGGAAGGGAAATGAAGAATTCCTTATATGGAGCTAAATACCTTCCCTATCAAACGCGTTTTAAAAACCGTTAGGGATGGGAGCTTGAGGGCATGCCGCTATGAAAGTGGATACTATGTGGTACGATACTTAGGTTGTTACAAGTTGGTGTCAGATTCATTATTGTGTTGTTTAGGACGGTGGGACAAACCTCATCAAGGATGGTGAGTCCTTAACGGTGTTGAGAGGGACACCTTAGGCAAATCCCACATCCCTGATGGGGATGGTGGAGCAAACCTCATCAAGGATGGTGAGTCTCCAATAGTGTTCAGAGGAACACCTTAAGCAAATCACACATCCCTAATGGGGATGGTGGGGCAAACCTAATTAAGAACGAGGAGCCCAAAAGGGGGGTGATTTGTAACACTCTAGGCAACTGTCACATCAACCGTGGACAAGAGAGATTTCTGGTACATAAGGAATGTCATGCATCTAATATTGGGCACCTTGGTTGTGGATAAGAGAAGAACTCCACAGTTAAACATGCTCAGGTGACATCAATCCAGGGATAGGTACCTCCTAGGAAGTTTTCACCCAGTTAACCAAAAGCAAATATGTGAGCTCTTAGTAGGGCAAAGTGGACGGTATTGGTGGTAACATATCGGCCAAGGAGAAATTCCTAGTTCATAAGGAATCTCCTGCCTCTAATATCACCAACGTATTTTGGGCGTATTGGCTACGAATGAGAGGACAACTCCATAGTTAAGCATGCACAGATGGCAGCAATTCAGTCATGGGTGACCTCCATAGGAAGTTTTCACCAGGGCAACCAAAAGTAAATCTGTGGTCTCTTCGTGTGCAAAGCGGAAAATATTTGTCGTATGAGGGCCCGGATGTTATAAGTTGCTCATGCCCGTCTTACAAAAGGTAGCACTGTGTTCATTATGCCTCATGGCCAGGTGGCACTCTCATGTCTTGTACCACGTAGGTGTTACGCATGCTCTTATAGATATGGATTTGATATAAGGATGCATGGTTTTGATTAGTTTTGATGTTCCTATTAGATATTTCTTCACTCGTTTTTACACTTTTGCAATATAAAAAATCAAGAATTATTAAAATCCGGGACTTTATGGGAGGAGACTCTCTCTCCCTTCGAACATAACAAAGCTCGTGTTCTCACCTTACCCTCCTATAACAACCTAAGTTTTTCAATAAAATAAAGGTAATGGTCAAATGTTGGGTTAAAATGTAATATAGGAATAGATGTGGATTAATTAAGGTGGTAAAGTGTTCATGCATTTGTTTATGAACTGAATCTTCTATGTTACTTACATTTCTGGTACACATTCCTTATTATGCATAGCAATAAAGCAAGTGTAGTCAGACTTGTAAAACTTGGTCCAAGCGGCCGAGTACTTGGCTAGGTTATCGCGGCAAATTTCTTCAACTCGGTCAAGCTTTTCGAAACAACTCGATCCAGCTCGGTTAAGTTGGATTTCCGTTGTTTTCACCGTTTTCGTCGTTTTCACTAATTTCTCATGTTTTTCGCTAATTGTTCTTGGATTTTTGCTATTTTTCATGAAGACGTCTTGGAAGGCGAGAATTAAATGATTACGATGTTGATAATATTAAAGAATGGATGTTATCTTTTGAATTCTTTAGTATTTAAACATCTATCCCTTTAATATAGTAGACGAAACCCGCGCATTGCAGCTATTAGGATTTTTGGCTAT
>BJCN01337242.1:0-10950 GCA_018326445.1 Flaveria brownii
ACAAATGCATATACTTTCACTTTAGTAAAAAAGTAATGACATATATCACATGAGAACATACCTGCGTATAGAACCAACACAATGCATAAACTGCTGACAATGTCAAAAGACAGCACCGCTACAATGAAATATAAAATATATGACAACATTAACGTTAACTGTTACACAAACATTAAAAAAGACAAAAGAGATATAAGTGTAAAGAAGATGAGAGGAGAAGGATATAGTCATACCCGAGCAATAAGAAAAGACCAAAAACATATAAGTACAAAGAACATAAGAAGAAAATGATATAGTCATACCCGAGCAACAACCCACAAATATAGCAGCGGTATATTCACCTGCATAGCGAGTAAATTTAATTAGCAAAATCAAGCTATTTAAATTGAAAGGGCAATACACACGTCAAATAATTTGAAGACAAACCCAACGGCTAACCTTCACCAAATCTATAGTCTAAAGTGTAAAAAAAACTGTTAATTCCTTTTTGTTAAAACTATGTAAAATCAGAAAGAAACTAAAACCGAACTTTCACTCCCAAAAATAAAGGACCTAGCATCTAAAACTAAACCAAGAAACAACAGGCATCATCATAAACCATAAAACCAACACTTAATCATATATGACAGTACCTCTGCAGTTTTGGTTCAAAAATTTGAAATAGAGACATTAGGTTTCAACACACAATCTTAAAGGGAAACCAACAACACTAATCACCTCACTATAACAACCACAACTACCAACTTAGATCTATAAAAGTACTTGTTAAAAAAAGGCGTGGGTGGGGGAGTGGTGTTATATGATAATAAAATGATTTAAGGTTGATGTACCTGCATAACAATCCGTAACAAAGCTTTTCCAAGATTGTCCAGAAAATTTTCAAAGTGGAAAACTTTTAAAAGGACTTGGGTTCACAAATAACAAACATAGTTATTTCATATAACAATTTACATGTCACAACCAAGGTGTAAGTTGTGACTATAGAACTCATTTTCCTTATGAAAGTTGACTGATATGAGTACTCCAGTCATCCAAGCAGTCGAGTCGTCTTTATGAATACTATGATATTTCATGTTTTATGACAAAATAAAACAAAACAAGCTTAGTTTGACTTTGCAGCTAATGGGTAAAATGGGTAAAATATAAAAGTATATAAAATAGAAACGGGTTGTTAATCGGGTCAGATTGAAAACCAGCTTGATGGTATTTAATGTAGATAAAATCTCCTAAATCAAATTCCCTTAAACGTTAAATTATCATAATAATATAATTTTTTATTGTAACAAATTAACCCAAAATAGAAAAGTTTCTTGCAAAGAAAAAGGCAAAGAAAAGTCATGATGTGGTCTCGTTCAAATGCGCTTCGCAAGGTGGGCGTACGCACTTTTTTATGTTAGCTACCAAAGTTGGACACCTTTAACCGCCAACACCAACATTCTTCTCAAATTCTGCGTGTTTACTTGCAGCAACCCACACATAGCCGCACCAGAATTGGCCCAACCAAAAGCTATATCTTCCCATAATAAGTATCAAAACTAACTCTGGTTTAGGTTTAAAGATTATTTACCTGTATCAATTCCTTTTAAACTTATCAACTATCGATAGTAAGATCTCCAGACAATCGTTTCTTCCCTCTGCCTAGGAGTTCAAAATGTGAGGAAGGAAGATGACAAAGCAAAGATGAAGCACATATAACAACTTAACACACAAAAACATAAAAGAACATCCTTACCACACTACACACAAATATAAAGCACAGAAAAACAGAACCAAACAAACATCAGCAATCAGCCACTTTAACAACCAGTAACACCAATGAAGATGAATAAAGCAATCTACCTAAGTATGCCACTACAAACAAAAACACAGAACAATGCCAAAAAAACACAATCAACAACAACAATGTCAGAAAACACAACATTTAAATGAAACCCTAAAACAATAAACATGAACAACACATAAGAAATTAGTACCAATTTCACAAAAACATTTGATTGCCACAACATAAGACGGTTAAATTTAGCACCGCAAGGAGTAAAAATCAGAGAGAACACTAACATGCAACCCCAAAAAACCACAATCCGACGACATAAAGAAGAAGATGAAACGAAAAAAATGAGAAAACACAAACCTGGAAGCTGAAATAACGATCGGAGGGCCAGTGACTGTAAAGCACAACACCTGTAAATCAAACCCAAACAATAACCATCCGATAAGATTAAGAAGACGATGAGACGAAGAACAGAACAAAATACCCACATGAAAACAGCAACAACGATCTGAGAATGAGAGAATATAGAGCGTAACTGCTGCAAAACAAACCCAAACAATAACCCTTCCGTTTAAACACACATCATCAAGGAGTTAAACAGGAGATGAACACGTGTCCTACCAATCTCAGAAAAGGAGGGAAAAAAAAGAAAGATGGATCAGATCCAACGACCAGGATGAAGGCGGACACTGTTCATCAGATCCAACGACCAGAATGAAGGCGGGCACTGTTCATCGTTTGGTAATTTCATAATAGGTAATAGCAATTCTAGCTCCATATCTAACTTTTTGGCTAGAGTTACTTTTAGAGACAGTTGATACAATTTCAATTTTAACAATTATAGATGGTGAGTGGCCGATAATAATAAATAATAATATCATTGTCCTTGACACCGGAAGGATCATTGGGTTTAATACAGTTGCTCTCCGAAGTAACTAGCCAAAATCTTTGTTGCATTCTTTACTTACGACCTCCTCTCACTCCACAGTTGGCGATGGACTCAAGAATTTTTTAAATCTTTCAAATCTGTCACTAATATTTGTTGTTCAAATGCTAATCATTTTGCTACACTTTTTTGGTATGTGGTATGATTCCAGTGGTGAAAGACAAAATCAAAATGTTTACAACTAATAATTGGGGATGCTCAAGGTACATTTTGTAGCATCTTTTAGCTAATCAAATAATTGTTTTCAACTAATCAACTGCTATTAGAAAATCCAATTTTTTTTTATTTCAAAATTTGTTCGTTTTTAGATATACCACGTTCATCGACTAATAAAGAGGTTGCTCGGTGGTTACAAATTTACTGTAGTAATGTTTTCAAATGCTAGTGTCTATTTTGTAACAACTTTTCATATCCCTTATACGTAATCAAATTTAATTTTAATCAAAAAATATAAGAACCATCCAAACAATATAACTTCTAATAAATAAACAAATTCAAATAAAGTAACACATAACAACTAACCATAGTGAGGTTAAAAGTATGTTAAGTAACAAGTCTTGAGTACTTTGATAACAAAACAGATGCTAGCAAGCAATTGAAGATTTAAATGCTAGAGTTTGATTGATTAGAGGTTTGTAAAGGACTGAAAAACAGTTGTTCAAACTCTTCTAGTGGTTGGAACGGACCTCGTAGTCAAGTGATAAATTCTTTTAACTCTTACCACTGACCTACCAACCTAAGTTTGTATCACAATCACTTGAAACTAGAATCGATTTTTAACTAGAATCAAAACCATTTTGGACCTTAATATAAGTAAATAACACAATGAGTCGGTCGAAACCGATTTAAGGGGGTGTTTAGCTTTCCTTTTCAAAAGACCTTTTTAGCTTTTAGAGGAGTGAAATGACAAAAATGTCCCTCTAAAAAAGCCAATAAGTTAAAATTTTTAGCTTATTGACTTATTTGAGAGATATTTTTATCTTTTTACCTCTCAAATAAGTCAAAAGGAGATAAAAAAGGACTCCCAAACACCTTTGGGATTGCTTTTTTGTATCCTTTTGACTTTTGGAGGGGTGAAAAGACCAAAATATCCTTCCAAAAGTCATCAGAAGTTAAAAATTTTAACTTTTGGTGACTTTTAGAGGGACATTTTGGTCTTTTCACCCCTCCAAAAATCAAGAGGAGAAAAAAAAAGCAATCCACTAAAACCAAACCAGATAAAACTTGGTTTCAAACCGAACAGCTTTCACCTTGTGTAGGTGATAAAAATCAGTTGTGTTGACAAGGAGGTTACAAGTCACAATATTCGTGCGCAAGCGGATTACGTCGATGGTGTGTGATGCGTGTGGAATTCGATAATGTGGCGACATGAGCTCCATCACATCACATACCCCTTTTTTCACCCCCATCAAATCACACCCACAATCACTCTACAACGACTAAAACCTCTGTTTTCTTCATTCATTTGATCCAAGATTTCGTCGAGATATGTGGTTGTTTGGAAGACCAGGTGCTTCTGGATTCTCGAAATATTCAACCGCCGAACAGGTTACCGATGGGATTGACGCATCGGGACTCACCGCCATTGTTACAGGTTCGACTGCTTGTTTTTTGGTTAATTGTTCTCTTTCAGTTTGAAGATATGTGTCTTTTGGTACTATTTAGGTGTGATATGAGGTTACTTGTGTTGTAGGGCTCAAGGTACTAAAATAAAACTCTATGCATATGATTTATTAACCATTTATAACGTGAAAAGGAATCTCGTTTAATGAAACAATGAAAGTGAATGCAGTACTAATCCGACATATTAGGATAGACAACCTACATGATCACAATTGTTAATTGACAAATTATTAATATGTTTAATTAGATAAAATTTGATAACTTTATGTTGAATTATAACTGTGAAGTAATAGGTTTGGGTTCTAATAGTAGTAGCCAGATTCTACATCATTTTCATTTTCTAGATAAATAGCATACGTTTGAGAAGTAGCAACTACAAAACACTCTAGTAGACGAGTTGCTGGTGGGGCTTGTAAATACAAACTGCAATCGGACTTGATTCGTTCCGATTGAACTTCGATTCACCCAGAGATATCCGTCGATTTTAGCCTACACACAATTAAACAACACCGGTTAAGGCGTCGAAGATCAAATAAAATCAAACAAACGTGCACCACGCACCTCCTAACTTGTTTGATGGATATTATAAACTCAATAAGCAGCCCGTGGTGGGGTCCAAGGGCCAGAGCCCCTAGCTGGGATCGAGCTAGTAGGTCAGCTTGGAAGTTTTTTATTCTGGTAAATATTGCTTTATTAAAAATGCATGAACATTTGAATCTCCCGAAATTTCACATGTGAAACTCGGGGGCATAAATTGTCATATTTGAAGACAATAACAGTCTTTGGCAGTTCTCCAAACCCTGGAAAAATTCGAATTTGAACACAATTTTTGTCATGACTTTCTGCTTCATGCTCTAAATTGGTTCACGGATTTCTCACACACATATCATACTTGTTCTTGTAATTGAGTTTTATCTGATTGAAAATTTGGTGTGAACCCAAATAATTTCAATCTGGTAGTGTTTCGCAACTCAATTTATTCCGGTTGTCAATTTTAAATTCTCTACACAGGGCAGTTTCCATATATACTTGATAGATAACATAGAGCTAATTAGATGGGAATTGAACTTCCTCCTTGTCCAGAAGATCAATGTTTGCAAGAATTACACCAACACCAAGCATAAGACAATTTATCTGACTTTTCGATATAAGTCTCCCGGTTAATCTTATCCATCATAACAGGCAAGCCAATCCACCTTCCAATTGGCACTATTTTCCCTCTATTCTATAAACTAAGAGGCAAATAAAGTATTGAAATCCAAACAGGAACCTTGGTTGGTTTAGCTTTTGTTTACTTAAGTAACAATATAGTTCAGTAGTCCATTCTTTATTACCAGAGAACATTATCAATCAGCCATACTGTCTATTTTTGAACTATTTAAATACTTGGTTTACTTTCACAAACAAAAATTAAGTAGGAGACAGTAAGAGGAATGTTTGGAAACTTATTTTCTTTTGCTCATATATATATAACCACAGGAGGATCAAGTGGCATTGGGCGTGAAACAGCACGAGTGCTAGCGCTGCGTGGGGCCCATGTAGTGATGGGTGTCAGGAATATGGCTGCTGGCAAACAGGTTCAAGAAGCAATAGTCAAGGAAATCCCAACAGCCAAAGTTGATGCAGTGGAGTTGGATCTTACTTCCATGGCATCAGTTAGGAAATTCGCCTCTGATTTTAACTCAAGTGGTCACTCATTGAACTTATTAATGTAAGAAAATAAAACATTAATATTTTACTCTCCACGCCATCCAGAAAAGTATAGTTTGGCCCTTAAAAAGTCAAATTAAGCGTTTTTAATTTAAGAAGTGACATTCTCTTGATTGCAAAATTAATGCTAGTTCCTTTTTCATTCTAGGTATAACCCATACATTACAACCTTTATCGTGATCTTTAAACTTTAAGAAAAAATTTAAAGAAATTAAATCAGTTTTAAGGTTGAAAAAAAGTTCACATAGAAGGTCAACCTGTACCTTTTGGAAGAGGGACTACGCATTTGCATGTTTATTCTGGCTAAAGCTAAGGCTTTCTGTTGTTGTCAATGTTGGTTTTGTTAAGAAACAATGCGGGTATCATGATGACTCCATTCATGCTTTCTAGCGATAACATAGAACTACAGTTTGCAACCAATCATGTAGGTATGCTTATTTGTGTTCTCTTGATTATTTTTTGTTCTTTTTTGCATTCATTTAAGGTGTTATTTGGCTAAAACCATAGTGTTTGCAGGTCACTTTCTTCTGACCTTTCTGTTGCTTGACAATATGAAGAAAACGGCCCGTAAAAGTAAGAAGGAGGGAAGGATTGTCAATGTATCATCAGAGGCCCATAGGTTTGCTTATCCTGAAGGAATTCGTTTTGACAAAATTAATGATGAAAAGCAGTAAGTTACTAAGTTGTAAAGAAATAACTCCACTCTTAAGATTGTTTCATCACAATACAATTTCATCACACTTTTGGAATGATAGTTCTCATTTATGGGGTTCGGTTTTCCTTCAAGGTGGCAAACCGGTCCATCCCAAAGGGCTTGGTCACCAACAAAAAACGAGTCTGGTCAGGTTAAATGGAACACTTTTGGACACAAGTCATTTTACATTTGATAACAAAAATTGTATTATTTCAATAATAACCAACTAATTTGAGTAAAATGTTTTAGGTGGTATTAGCACTAAGAACACTTTGGGTGCTTGTCACATTCGACCCATTTCTTTGTTGGCTAAATTTTTTATTTACCCTTTTGGCCGTTAGAGATTAAAAATAACCTGGATTGCCTCATTTATAAATAATTTGGTTGAAATTACCATCTTTAGTTTCCCTTTTAGAAAATGGCTGCCTTCTGAGGGATGGAATTCATTCTTTTTTCCCTTAGACAAAAGAATCTATGATATATACATCTCCAACCAGATTTATGTCTCTTAGAAAGTTGTTTTTTGTAATAAGAAACCAAAGGCCTATTTTGGGTCACTTGATTATTCAAACTTCTGGAAGCGGCCTCTTTATCCCCAGGGGTGGAGGTAAGGTTTGCCTACATCCACTGTCCCAAGACCCTACCAGTAGCCTTACAATGGGTGGGATTTAACTGGGTACGTTTTTTGTTGATTTGGGATTTTACTAGATACAGTTGTTGATTTGGGGTTTTACTGGATACGATTGTTGTTGTTGATTATTGAAACTATGCATTTTGTAATGTATCTTGTATTATAATAACCCTTTTGTGCACCTAGTTCTATTGTTGGCCAAAAGCCGACACTCTCTTTGATACATTTTCATTTGATGAATTTGTCATAACTTCATAATAATAACACTAATAACAGTAACGGGTCAGTCTCATGGCCATAAAATTGAACCAACAGATGGAGTTCAGCACATGTTGTGCACCTTCTAACCAGATGCGTTATATTTGTAGTATATTAGAAAATATTGCACTCAATCATACAAGTGCCACACAAGTATCTTTATCCGGTGCACGTGATACATGCAGAGGCTCAAAAGATGCCTCTTTATTTATTGTGATTTATGTAAATGAACTTGATTAGGTGATGTTTTACAGGTACAATAAATATCAAGCATATGGTCAATCAAAGCTAGCCAACATTCTGCATGCTAATGAGCTTACAAGACAGCTAAAGGTATAACTTTTAATTATTTAAATTATAATAAATGAAACCCATTTCGACTTTTGAAATCAAATAGGTTGGTTATTAACTTTTCTGAAAAGCTAATGACATTTACAGTAAGATACTACAATTACAAATAAATACATGTCGGTCATTTGCTGATTGAACAGGAAGAGGGTGTCGAAATAACTGCAAATTCTCTTCATCCAGGAGTAATCTCAACAAACTTGTTCCGCCACATATTTACTCCTCCAAGCTTTGCTGAAGGTAATGTTTATTAAATACTTAAAAAAAGGATTGTATAAGCTTACATTACCATATAAATTTTGTTTATGCACACATTGTTACTACTATGTTTAAATGCAGGTTTTGTTAGCAAGCTCAGCAACCTTCTGTTAAAAAACGTTCAGCAGGTTAGTAGTTTAGGCATTCTAGGTGACAAAGTTGGGTAACTGGTTTGTGCCAAAACGGGTAACATTTAATACTGGACAAAATGGGTCGGGTTGACCCATAAAAATTTTGTCCCTCTTTCATAATTTGGTAGAAACTTAATCTGCTATATATGACATGATTAGAAAACCTTATATTATTTAATTACTTGTAATTTTTCAGAAAACATATTGTTGATTCTAATGTGTAAAGCAGAGTAATTTAACTGTTTAAGTTCTGTTATCAGGGAGCTGCGACAACATGCTATGTAGCGCTGCACCCGCAAGTGAAAGAAGTAAGTGGGGAATATTTTTCAGATAGCAACTTGGCAAAAACAACAGAGATTGCTAAAGACATGGATTTGGCCAGGAGATTGTGGGATTTTAGCATCAATTTAACCAAGTAAACTTGCCTCATTATTTATAAATTGCCCTTTGGCTTGACTTTTCATGATCAAGAAATGATCACACTTTTGCATATTAACTACATGATCAAGATAGAGTCTAACCTCCAACAAATTATCAACAAGCAATCTACTTTTCAAAGGTATTTTTGTTGGTTTATCACTTGGCGAAAACTTTTCTGGTCTCTCTTCTTATTTTTATGTCATCATTAACAAATAGATTAGTTAATATGAACAACTTTGATTGAGATTAATGCTAAAGTTTAGATAAATATGACATCTATAACACTTTTGTCATGATCTTCAATGGTGCTCTTCTGAAAATCAAGGCGTATCATGTAAATTTGTGATATTATGTATTAAAGATATTAGGTTTATCATGTCTAAAGGCACAAGACGCACTTAAGGCTTAAAGTTAAGTTCAAAAAATAAAATAAAAAAATCATTAGAGATAGAGAGTTATTAAATTAGTACTATTCTACAAATATAATATCTTTTTAAATCGAAGTTCCAAAATAAAAGATTTGTTTTCACTGTTTCATGTAAAGAAATATGTCAATGAAATGGTTATAAAAGAAAGTAGGTCCAAGCAAGAAACCATAAGTTATGTTTCATGTTGGTTCTTAGCTTCTTCAGTTCAGTTTTGTCTCTTGCACGGGCCGTGCCTGAAGAAGCTGTTCTAGCATCTGTTTGAGGCGCGCAGGCCTTGCCATGCTAGGCACGCGCCTGTCTTTTGTTTGACTTCATGGGTCTATATATGTGTGTGTGGTAGCATAACACCATTGAGATTATAGTTGCAAGAAGCTAGTATATTGCTATGACTTTGATGCTCTCTTCAGGCATTAATATAGCAAGTAATTGTTGATCTTATTTATAATCTCATCGACACAACATACACAAAGAGACATCAAATCTCTAGGATTAGACGGGTGTAACGTTTAAGTTCAACTGACATCTAGTTTGTAAGCTGCCATGGCATTGCATAAAACAAGTTGTTTGAAGATGTTCTTAAAAAAGAGGTTTAAACTAGTGTGAAAAACAAGATAACACAAGGGCTGATTTTACACTGTGTGGTGTTGTCATGGACTCATTTTGGAAACCTAGAGTCTGAATATGAATATTTTCTTTTATAATTTAAAAAGAAATTTTATAAGTAGATATCACCAATCATTTTCCCTAATTAATCTCTGGAAAAGATACCCATAAACTTCTCAGATTTAAAGCAAGTGTAAAATGATATGATTTTTTTTTTCTTGCTTCTAATCTTGAGGCTTTGATTTGAAGATGCATCTTCACTGGCAGAATCTTTTAGATGTCAAGTACTTTTAGCAAGAGGTCAGCCAAAGTTTTACAAGGATGGTTGTCTAAATAAAGTAGGAAACCGTGAATCGAGTGGTTAGGAGTTGGTTGAGCGGGCAGACTTTCTGGTTGGTGTCGAGCTGGTTGATAAACAACGCTTCATTAAAAATGCATTAGGATTTTATTTTCTCAAAAAAATATTTACGGGTAGACTCTCTGGCTGGTGTAGAGCTAGTTGATAAAAAATTTCTTCTCTAAAAATAAATTAGAATTTTATTTTCTCATGAAAATTCACGTGTAAAATTTAGACTAGAAAATAGCTTCAATTTTATACATTTTGACTTAACATGATAACTGCCATCAAACAAAATTAATCTTGTTTGGTCATTCTCACTAAGTCACAAATTTAATCATAGAATCCAACTTCGTTTTTGTTAGAATTTTGAGCTTATTCGATTGATAAATTCCAATTGAACTATCGAATTATTTCTATCTCAAAGTATGTTTCACGACTCTCAGGTAATTTCAATTATCAGATTATGAATCCCCTACCTTATACTAAAAAATTCAGACACAATATTATAGTTTAAGTCACAGAAGAGATATGAAGTATGGCTCAATTACATCTTTCCCAACAAACAAAAAAGTTCTATTTTATTTATCAAAATAGTTGCCACTACTTTTTTTTTTCTTTTTTTTTTGTTCCTATTGAGTTTCTTAATATTCTCGACATACTTATCAATTATACCACACAAACCCTCTCCCGTCTTGGCACAATTGCATTTGGGCATGACACTAAGATTATGTGATTCATCCAAACATCTCTTAACCAGTGTTGTAAAAATCGCTAGTCGCTAGTCGGGCG
>BJCN01337243.1:545-11903 GCA_018326445.1 Flaveria brownii
ACTATTACTTATACATAATTTCAATCATATCATGTTTTAGTCTATCGTTTTATAATTAATAGTTTTTATTCAATTTAATATTTTATTTATTCAATCTGTGTATTACACGGGTTTACTAAAGCTAGTCTATTTATAAACTAACACAAACGAGGATTGATGACAATAAATGAATATAAATGATTGTATGTTATTTAAAAAAACTGCATTTTTTATTACAAATATTACATAAAATCCATAAAAAATAAATACATACTTAATATAACTATTTGAATATATTTGACGTAATTATCTTAACTATGAAAATGTTAGACCGATAAACCAAAAAAATATAAATTATAAAACTTTTAAATAAAGTAACACAATGAATATCAACAAGCAAAAATAAATGAACACATAACCAAACTTTTACGAACATAAATGGACGAACGTGGCATCCATTCATGTTGATTTGTTCAACTAATTGAATAAAATTTCATATTCGTATTTGTTCACTTATTAAAAGAACGAGTATAAACGAATTTTTCAATAAACGTCCGGTTCATTTGCAACCCTAAATATCACTGATTATATGCTTCAATAAAGAAAGGAGGCCCATCCAAAGTTTTATGCTTAATTATCTTCGTAATGATAATATTATTACCACGTTTAGTCATTTTTTTTCGATATTTGATAATAACTCATACGAACAATTCTACTACAACACTTCAAATTTCATTTCGAGTAAAATCATACCAGAATCAATTTAGAGTATATGTAATCTTAATCTTGTACCGTAGAGAGAACACGTAAATCATAGGGATGCTACGAGTTGAGCTAGGGTTTAGCTCGGCTTGGTTTGGTTTGTATAACAAGCCTAGCCGAGCCTAGCTTGGTCTAAAAACATCTTAGCCAACCGAGCTCATAAGCCAATTTTGAGCGAGTTTTTTCAAGCTTGAGCGAGAATCAAGCCACGAGTTATTTGAACATTCGTACACTCAGTTTAAGTAAGCAAAACAATATACATTATTAGGTATTCTGGTTAAAAGTAGAATATAAACTATATATATTTATTGTTATTACCAAGTGAGATATAGACTAATCAAAATCATTCAACACTCAATAATATATACACATATACATATAATTTAAAGTGCAAATTACTATTTTCTATGGTTTGTTAAAAGTAACAATTTCATCCACAAAATTAAAAATAACCATTTTAGTCATATGGTTTTCATTAAGTAACGATTTTCATCCACTTCGTTAACCCCATCGATATATTTCGTTAAAAGCCACCCATGTGCCTCTCACATGAAAGACATTTTAGTCAATTTAAGTTGGAAAAAAAACTTTTTGCCTCCGCCTCTAAGCATCGCTCGACGCATGCTATCCGACCTTCATTCGATCGATTAGCTTCACGCTTAAATCTGTGATCAAACTTGAAATCTTCCTCACATCTGTAATCGATCGATCGGCTTCAATATGCCTCGCATCTGCAATCTATAGCCTTCATTTGATCGATCGACACCAGCCCATAAAGGAACCTTCAAGCTGTCGGATTTCGTCTATCACTAGACATTCAATCAATCAACTTCCAACTTGAATATGCAAACCAATGATCCTTCAAAGAATTAGTCTTCATGGTTGTTTCACTGTGGTACGTTTGAAAATAAGATGATGGGTTCGATCCTTAACATGTTTTATGATGAGTGTGTATTAATTTTTTTTAATTCTTGTTCACTGCCTTGGTTATTCCGCTCATGCTTGTTTGATTTTAACCAGAGCAAAATTCATCCCTTTTTATCTTTAGAGTTTCACCGTATAGGATTCTTTACAAACTCCTAGGGAAAAAAATATAAAAATGGTGTGGTTAGTTTCGTTAACTTGGTGGATTATAATGAGTTTCACCATGTAAAGAGCACATGAGAGCCTTTTAATGGAGTTCATGAAACACTAAGTGGAATGATTTTGAAATCCCACAACCAAGAGAATTTGAGGTGAAACATTCATTTGAGTTTTACATTTCATTACCTACTCAAATATAATTTTACTTGAAAATCATACTAGTTTCTCAATTGCACTCCATTCCATTCCATTCCTTCCAACCAAACGCTCCCTAATAGAATTGACGAAAATCATTATTTATTGGAAACTAAGTGATTAAAATGATTATTTTTAATTTTTTGGATAAAAACAGTTACTTTTAACAAACCACAAGATAAAAATAGCAATTACCTATAAATTGGAAAGAAAGACATGTAGAATTTAGTTCTCAAATGGGGCGTGCATACCAACACTATTGAAGATTTAATCCCACACCATCTTCAAACGGATGTTTAAAAACACCTAAAATGGTCGCCTAGGTAGACAGGTCGAGTTGACATAATCTTATCACACGTATAGGACGTCCGGTTCCTACAAGAGTCAAACGATTGTAAAGTAAAGGGCTAGTGTCAGCTTTATTACAGTTACAATGGCCGGTAGATGGGAGTCAACAACCAATTATTAGTTTTCTAATTAATTTTATATGTAGTACAAATTTGTCTAACGTGTTTATACCATATACTCTCGTATGATAATTATGATTATCATACTGGGAAACCCCAACAACACTTTAGCTTCATCTGACATTAAACCGGACGTCTTACTGGTTTGGTGGTTGGACCGGTTGGATCAAATTTAAGAACCGGTTGACTCATAATTATATATATATTATATTATATCTATATATATAGTTATATATAACTAGCTTTACTTACTGTGTATTACACGGAAGGTGGGGAGTTAATTATTAAAATAACACAAAAACATAAATAAAACTAAATGTATTACACGGGTTGAAAAAATAAAATTGATTAGTTGTTGACTGTTATTTATATAATACCAACTTTAGTAAACCCGTGTATTACACGAGTTACAAAATAAAATATTAATTATGATGAAAGTTTATGAAGTATAAAATGATATTTTAAAATAAGATGTGATTAAAATTACACATGGGTAATAATTATAAGTAATAATTTTAATGTTTATTTCCAAAAAATGAACCATTTTTTTCAAACAAACTGTATTAAAAATATCATTTTTAAAAGTTTCTTATTATAACTCCTAATTTTAATTATTTTTAGTTTATAAAGAAGTTTACTTTTTAAAAATTAAAAATGTTTGATGTTTTAGAAAAACTCTTATTTTATAAAAAAATATTTTCTAGAAATAACATTAATAAAAAGACATCTTTTCTTAATTTATTAAGAAAATATTTTTAATCTTAAAAACAATTAAAATTTACTAATCTTTTATTTAGGTAACTATTTAAGAGGAGAGAGAGACAAGAAAAAACAAACTTAGGAATGTAAAAAGTGTCCCCTCAAATTATATTTTTAATATTATGTATAGATTAAATATAAGTAATTTATATATGTATTTTATAGTTATATATAAAACTCAACTATATTTTTATATCCAACACACTAATTTATGATTCAAACACTCCGTGTTTACCCCATTAAAATCCAAAAAAAAATCAAAATCCGGTTCGAACCGGTCCGGTTTCCCGGTCCGACCACCGATTCGGGACGAACCGGCCAGTCGAACCGCCCCAAAACGAGTCGATGCGAACCGGACCAGCCCACCTATCCGATTGACCGGTTGGACGGGCCGGTCCGATCCGGTCTCAACAACCATGTCTGCATTTGAAGTTCATATCCTTGTAATTGTTTCAAACATAACAATAGCAGATCTCAATCAAGCAAAGCGTGACAACAAACATACCACAATCGAACAACGCTACATGTTCGAACAAAACGTGAAGATTAGTTGAAATCTCACAAGAAAACGAAATCGAACAATATGAGTTAGAAGTAATCGAACTTTTAACTTAAATCAAAACGTTCGGTCTCACTAATGGCTTCATTGAAGCTAGGTTCAAGCCATCTGAAACAACCCTGGTGGATCAAAAAGAACATTAACTTGACAGTAGCAGCAGTTTCGTTACTTATAGGCGTTAAAAGGTGAGAGGAGATCAGGAGAAGGTGAAACTCACAGAAAGATGCATTCGTTCGGTTACAGAGCCAATGCTCTCCTCACCTTCTCTCTCACAATTCTCGCGCTAATGTGCGCCATTGCTTCCTTATCCGACAATTTCAACTCTCCTTCACCCACTGCCAATGTTCAGGTTTCTCTAAAACCCTAGTAATCTCTTTTTTCCATTCACTTTTCTTTGATTTTGCAACTTTGATTTACTCGTTTTGTTTGATTCCTGCATCGCAGATCTTGAACGTCAATCGGTTTCAGAAGAAGTCAAACGGAGATGACGAGGTAATTCGTTGATTGTTCTTTTAGATTTGCGGTTAGTGAAGCGATCTGTTGGATTTTAGGGCTATTGGTTGAAGGAATCGAAGGAGTTGAATTGTTGTGTTAGTTGTTTTAAGCGTATGGAGGTTTAGATGTTCATTGATCTTGCTCTTGTGAATTAGGATATTTGTTACGATCGAAATTTTGAAACATGAATTGCTTTTTTGCGTCTTATGGTCAATCTGGTGACTTGAAGGTTGCTTTGAGTAGTTAACTCATGGAAACATATGCAACTGATACCAGTGAATGTAGTTTGTTAAAATATTCAGATATGAAGTTTTAAAATGTGAGAGTGGTGGATCTAGATGTCGTTGAACACCTAGATCGATGGAAATAAGATTCCATTGTTTGATTTTGATAAGAAAGTACTTAATTTCCTTAATGGCTAGGGCAGAACGTAATGGTAGGGGAAAAGGGGGGGGGGGGGGGGGGGAGGTAAAGTTACAGTTGGTGTATGTTTCGTTCAGCTTGTTTTAATCACTTAATGGTTAAGAGTCAAACTGAACCATTAAGAGGCATCCTTTTAAAAAATCAAACGGACTGGATGCTTACCGGTTCAGAGGAAGCCTCTTAATGGTTCTACAAAGAGGAGGCTATGGCTATCAAACAACCCCTAACTGTTGTATTGAACACATGTGAATAGTTTGTATTGTTCAGTATGTTCATTGCATAAATGGCTAAAGTGTTCGTGTAAATTTTGGAGGGTGATTTGCGGTGTGTGTGTTGAGGGGGGTATTTATGTTTTTGTACCTTAGTTAGTCAGTTGCATTGGACCATAATTGCCCTTGTATCACCTTCAACATGTAAAGACTTCATAATCAGATATCTTCCATTTATGCAGGTTGGATTTACATTAGATATATCTGCAGACCTGCAATCACTGTTTACATGGAATACCAAGCAGGTTCTACATACTCTTTGTTATTATTATTGCTTAGTATAGTTCATCTGCAATAAAATTGTATCTATAAGTTAAGAGATCAGTAAGTGACTTTATTTAATGATGCTGACAAGGATATTTAAGTTCCAAGTTCCCAACATTGGTTCGAATCCAGCTTCCATTGTTTTCTACCTTTAACCCCTTGAAGACCATTTGTCTAGCCCGAGCTGTGTTTGCCTGGTCCTTTAGTTAGCAGGGTATTAGTGAGCCCCTTGAGTAATCTGTTGACTTTTTCTTATGGTTATATGCAAAATAGTTCTTTCAATCTGCAAATATCACTAAATCTGAATTAGATTTGGTTACAGTCTTACATACACCTGTGTTTTTCCTGAGTGGAAACATTGTTCTAGGTTTCCAACTATCTACAAAATATTGTTCTATCCCTGTATCTGGTTATCTTATACGGGAATCAGAAAAAAAGACCGGAAAGTCTTATTTTAAACTTCACAAGTTTATATTTTTACGTGCAGGTTTTTGTATTTTTAGCTGCTGAATATAGTACTCCCAAAAATTCCCTAAATCAGGTATGGTTAATCTCCTGTTTCCAAAATTCAACTCTGTTAAACAGTTGCTATTTGCTTAATGACTAATTCTGAATGATATTTGACAGGTTTCATTGTGGGATGGTATCATACCAGCAAAAGAAGATGCAAAGTTTTCTATAAAAACCAAGAACAAGTACAGGTTCATTGATCAGGTATTCTCTTTTTTCAATAAACATTAGTTTAAAGGTAGGTTGGTTTATTTTCTAATTATATAATGTATTTATCATATTATCCAGGGAAGCAACCTTAGAGGCAGAGATTTTAACATGACTTTGCATTGGCATGTGATGCCAAAAACTGGTAAAATGTTTGCAGACAAGCTCGTGTTGCCCGGTTTCCGCTTGCCTGAGTCATACAGATAACATGGATAGCGTATGATGTGACTTCAATAGATCATTGTTTTTCACTTTACGTCACTACAAAAACAACAAGAGCGCAACCCTATGTTTTCGCATTTTAGTTTGGTAAACATGATTATCTATATACTTTCGAGTTTAGACCCTTGTTGCTTGCTAATCCTTACAACATGGTTCGTGTATTAACTGACAACTGTGAGGTACATGAATCCATTTGTTTTGGTTTGAAAACTAACGCATGTTGACAGCATGTGCAAGACTACTACAAATTGAGATAATATTTAGACTTTTGGGCTTTTAGATTGTTTTGGGCCGATATTGTTTGAGCTCAAGCCCAAAAATGTTAACTGACAACCCACCTATTCCAATTTCCAAATTCCAAGTCTCCAAGTCCAAAAATCCATATTAACTGTTAACTGACAACCCACCCACTCCAGTTTAAAGATTCATTTAAACCGAACCGACCCTTCTCAACTTTTGGTTTTTCACTGTAAAACTAATTAGTAGACGAAGTACATGATAAAATCTCAGATAAATGGAAAAGAAAGCAAGAAAATAAGTATAAAAGAAAACAAGAAAATATACAAAGTCTCCCTGCCCCTCTCTCTCACGTACTCAATTTTTTAATTAGCAAAATGATTATTTATTGATTCATAATAATTCATACTAATAATCTGATTAAGACTCTTCATTTTCACTTTTCATACTAGCCGCAATCTTATTAGCATATTTTTCATATATTTACAATTGAGTTTTACTTGAACTCACGTTGATGATTGTGAACGAGATTGAGAAGCATACAAACGAAATCAAATGGATATCAAGTATAAATAAAAGATTATGCTACTAAGATTGTTCTTGATAAAAAAAGGATAATTTTGTAAAGTAATAACCAATTTTTATAAATGTTCCAATTAGGTAACTCAAATTGTAAACGTGTCCCAATTAGTTTATTCAGTTTTTATATTTTATATAAATTAAAAGTCTTAATATTTTTTAGCATGTTATATTTTTTGTTTCAATTAGAAAATATTTTTTTCTATCTTTTGATGCTGATATGGAACGTTGACGTAAATTTTAGGTACTTTTTTATTTTTTTCATACTTAACATGTTTTTTTATTTTTTAATATAATTTTATATATTGAAAATTCTGACACTAAAAAAATTTAATACTGACTCAATTTGATCGTTTGGTGATCCAATTTGAGAAAAATACGCGTAACTGACTAAATTAGAACACTTTTGAAATTTGATTACTATTATGTGATATTTTCCCAATAATAAACACGGTTAGCTATAGTAACTTGATGCGTTCACAATTGATAACTTTCTTATATACCTTTTTGTAGTATTTTAATTATGTTATAATTTAAAGACTTAATTACACTAGTGGTCCCTGTGGTATATCCTGATTTTAGTTTTGGTCCCTAACTCTTAGAAATTACAAACTTAGTTTAATAGTTAGCACACACTAGACTTGGTCCATGAAGTGGATGGACGTTAACTTTGACCGTTAACCTTTTTAAAATGACTATAATACCCCTTATTAAAAACAAATCTTTTTTAAGAGCCACCCACTTAATATATTTTAAATAAAAAAAAGTGAGACCCATTAATCCACCATTTCGCTTTCTTCCACAGAAACCACCACCAAACCGATTGGGATCCTTTTCCGGCATCCTTTGTTAAGAGCCATGCACCCACTTAATACGTAACTCTCAATATTTGTGATGTTTTATTCAATGAACAAACTCTGGATTTATAAGCCTCACAAGACTTGAACTGAAACAATGTAGCACCATAAAAACATGAACAAACTAAGTCTCAATCAATAACAACTCGGTTGCAAATTCATTAATAGTTCTTTAATCAAATTAAATCTTAACAACCGGTTTTCATGGTGTGGTGGTGTCATAGTGGTTCATGAGGAAGAACGGGAGACAATGATGTGATGGTGGTAACCGTTTTCCGGCGAGAAGGTGGTGGTGGTCATATGGGGGAGGGGTAAGATGAAGTGGGATGGGTTAAGAGAACTAGACGATGGGTAATTTGTACTTTACATGTTTTATAACAAAATATTATTTGGGAGGGTAATCTGGTCATTTCACATGTATTTAAAAGTCAAAATTAACGGATATCCACTTTAGGGACCATGTTTGTTACGTTTGTGCAAAGTATCAGACTAAGTTTGTAATTTTGAAGAGTTAGAGACCAAAAGTGAAATAAGAACATACCACAGGGATCACATGTGTAATTAAGTCTAATTTGTTAATATTAAATTTATGATTGGTTGTGTCTCTTAATTATAGTTGTTTTTTATATATATTTTTATTTGATGGATGAACTTATAATTTTAGGGTAATAATATGGAAAAAGAAATTAAGTTAAACAGGTGCTATTAAGGCTGTTCACGAGCCGAGACGATTCGAGCGGAGGTATGCTCGAACTCCTTCGAATCTCAAAACGAGCAGCTCGGATCAGATCGGATTTACAAAAGTGAGCGGAAAATTTATGCTCGTGCTCGGATCATTTTTAACCGAGCAGCTTGGTTTCACTCGGTTTTATATTTAATTTACCATAGCAACAAAATAAAGACCGACTCAGTTTAGCTCGATTTTTCATTCATTCAAGAGTTTTAAGTTTCAATAACAAAACTAACAATTTAACAAAGAAACCATACAAGATAAGTTACATAAAATACAAATTTGAAACACATTAAGTTCTAAGTCAAACTTAAAAGTCTTAAGAACACGATTAAACCAATGTCCATCAACTCCACCATGACTATTTGCACGACCATTTTCATGTTCATCTAAGAAACAAGTCAAAAACAATGTTTAATTTATCAATTTAGAATTAACATAATAGTAAACATTGTAGGCTTTAATATTATTGCAAATGTAGATACAAAGATTTTATAGAAATATATACATTTCATGTCTATTAGTTGTTATCACACTCGTCAGAAATCAACATATCAATCTCCAATTTTTCTTCTTCTTTTGTGGATTTCTAGACATTAAAAATATACTACAAATATTAGTACAAAGTATAAAGTAGAAACGAAAAAATATGTGAATATAAACTTACTTCCAATGTTTATATGGTTGTTTTTTAGAAGGTATTTAATCAATTGTTTCCACAAACAAGAAGGTCAACCATATCCTTTGTAAGAAAGCTTCTATAGTCATTTAATATATGCCCCTAGCATTAAAGGTGATTTAGAAGCAACAACTGTGATTGAGATGCCAAAAATGTCTTTAGTCATTTTACTTAAAACGAAAAACTTGCTAGAAGAATGACTCCACCATTTCAACACATAAATTTTGACTCCTCACATGTAAAATTAGGCTCTTACTAATACAACTCAAGTTCAGTTTTTTGTACTGTCTCAATGGATCTTAATTTGAGGTAAGCTAAAAATCACCTCTTGTAAAGTTGGTTCACTAAAAGATGATGAGGTCTTTGAGCAACTTATGATCGCCTTAGATGCTTTAAATGCATTGAAATACTTTTGAAAAAAAAGGTTTTAACTAGCTAGTGACATCTTGAACCTAAATCTCACACTCCTCTATCGCATAAAACCTCTCAAAAGTCCAATCAACGGACACCAACTTAAAACAGGGATCTAAAATAGGTGCAATAGACATAAGCACCCCAATTTTTCTCAATACTTCTCTAACTTCTCATACCTCGGTACACTCATCCCCGCCAAAAAAGAATCATCTGAAATAAATGCATTACTTATCTCTTTTTTCACTTTAAAACTTTCAGCAGGAAACAAGTTTGAGGTCGGATATGATGTACCCGAAAACAAATTGGTATCTTTCAAAAATAAACTTTAAGAAGCTTGCAAACTTTTCTGGATCTAGTCCACTCATCAAATGTAGGGGACGATATGAAGTTGGAATCTCTCAATGCATAGCCTTGGAAAGCTTCTTTGTAGTGAATAGCTGACTCAAGCATTAGGTTCGTTGATGCAAACGCATGAATACGAAAATTGAGTGCGTGTGTCTGGTAAAAAAACATGAACTTGATGTAAAAACCTGTTTATTGTTGAATTATTCATTTTAAGTCGTTCTACAAATTTGGTCCAATGGTAATACAATTAGATGATGGATTCATAGTCGATTCATGGCATCAACTGCAAGGTTGATGTTTATTGTTGATATCATCTTTTACGAAAACTTTAGACGGTCAATATATACCATATTGTGAGATTAATAGTAACATTTTTTTCAGAATTATTTTAAAATTTGATGTGGTATTTTTACGGTAGATCTGTAGACATCTTGTGATATGGTTAGTATGCCTATCCTATGTGTTTTGCAACCTTCTCTTGTTTTTTGAGTTAACCACCAAGAATGATTAATTTTTGAACTTATAATTTTTCACAGTAGTTTTTTGTCGTTTGTACATGCGAAGACGATGCTAGTAGATGAAAACTAGGAAGTGTACCGGCCGGACCTAAGATCAGAAAGCTAGATAATTGAGGTGGTTCAACCCAAGTCCCAGAAAAAAAGTTGAAGTGGTAAGCTATTTTGTCTCACTACTAGAGGTCACAAGTTCAAATCCTGTAAAATGACAGGTAGTGGAGTACATTAAAAGTAGATTAGAAGTCATTTTAATAAAAAATTAATAGTTTACCCCAAGGTGTTGTCTAGAAAACATTTTTGTCCTGAGTCCTAGATCCATACATGTTGTTCTCTCTTTACCTATTAGATGTGGGTTCAATAAAAAGAACGAATTACATGACAGCTCAACCACGTCACGACTAGGCATATCCGTGAGTTGTGGACCGAACAATATTGTAGCTCGACCAAATTAATCATTAGGCATGTGGTCGGAACCCATGAGGCTCACTATCAGTATGTAAAATATACCTAAAAGAAATAACAAGTGTCATATTCAGTGAGCGTAAAGAACATAAAGCTTTATTATAGGTTTGTTAGTACGTAGTATATTCCTTAATAATAATGATATATGTATTTGATCATGTCCGAAGCGGTACACCCCAACCTGGACGGCGGAAACGTCGAGGTGTGAGGGATACGATTGTTCACAGCCACATAACGCTATGTTTAAATGTAAATATTCCAGTTAATAGTTTCAATAGTGATTACAAACATAAGTCTCAAACACACAATACGTTCAAACAGAAAATTTAAACATAATATAGCATTT
>BJCN01337257.1:0-10602 GCA_018326445.1 Flaveria brownii
TCATGGTGTGTCGGTGTCTATCGTGTCAGATCGTGACACCCGATTCACATCAAAGTTTTGGAAGAGATTTCACAATGTGATGGGAACAGTACTACACATTAGCACGGCTTATCATCCTCAGACAGATGGTCAGTCTGAAAGGACGATTGAAATGCTTGAGAATATGCTTCGAGCATGCATGATTGATTTTGGAAGAAGTTGGTATGATCACTTATTGTTGGCGGAATTCTCATATAACAACAGTTATCATGCTAGTATTCGTATGCCACCGTATGAGATGCTATATGGTAGGAGATGTAGGACACCCTTGTGTTGGGTGATATCGGGCAGAAAGAGTTGGGAAGTACGAGGTGCTCGAGGCTATGATAGAAAATTTAGAAAAGATTAAAGCCTTTATGAAGGCAGCAAAAGATAGACAGAAGTCGTATGCCGATAAAAGGCGTAGACTGATCGAGTTCAACGTAGGTGACAGAGTCATGTTGAAAGTCTCACCATGGAAGGGGATCATCTGGTTCAGGAAACGGGGTAAGCTAAGCCCGAGATACATAGGACCTTTCCGAATCATCACCTGAGTAGGAGAGGTTGCCTATCGATTAGAATTGCCTGATGAGTTAAGTGGAATTCATCCCACATTCCATGTATCTCATCTGAGGAAGTGCTTAGCTGACGAAGATATGATTATACCACTGGAGGATATCGAGGTGGATGAACGGCTCAATTATGTAGAGCAACCAGTGACAATCATTGATCGAAAAGAGAAGAGGTTGCGGAATAAGGTGGTCCCGCTAGTACGTGTGCAGTGGAAACACCGAAAGGGTTCGGAGTCTACGTGGGAGACTGAAGAAGAGATGAGACAGCATTACCCGCAGTTATTCGAAGAGTGACGGGTTTCGGGGACGAAACCTCTTTAAGGGGGTGGACTTGTAACACCCGGAAATTTTGTCAGAATACAAGAAAGAAAAATAATAAGAATGAAAAAGGGAAAGTATCTAGATAGAAAAAGAAATGGAATAAAGAGGAGGGGCTAAAGTGTAAAAAGTATAAAAGTTAAAATATTTTATTATATTATGGGTATGGCCGCCCCTAAAAAGCTTTCACATCCTCTTTATCGGCTGAAAGAAGAAAGAAAGAAGAACAGAAGTCTTTCTCTCGGTTTTTCAAGAAGAAGAAGCTGAAAGTTTCGAAGGTAGGTGTTTCTTGTGTAATTAGTTCGGTTTTCTTAATGGTTTCACTCTTAGAAACCAGTTGTTGAGAGTTCTATGTGTTTTGGTGTTTGTGGTGACTTGTTTTAGGTGTTAGAACTATTTAAAATCTTGAATTTGAAGAAGTTGCTTCAAGGCTACAAAAGGTGAGTTCTAGACCCCGTCTTTTACTTGTTTATAAATTGTTTGGGGCTGAAAATGCATATAAATGATTTTTACAAAAGTTGTATGTACGCCCGTAAGTATTTATGCATGTATGTTGATGTTGTATGGGTGTTTATTCTTTGTTTATGTTTAGAATGGTAGAGGCAAGCTCAGAACATGTTAGAATGATGCTCGCGGTTGAAAAATAACTTAGAAACGTGTAAGTAAGTGGTCCGCCCAAACAGGGCCTATGCGCCTGATAGTTGCCTTAGAAAAACTTTTAAGTAGGGGTCATGCGCCCAAATAGGACTCATGTGCCCAAAATATGGCCTGAATATACGAAGTATGGGCTCATGCGCCCAAACAGTACTCCCATGCGCCCACACAGTACCCCATGCGCCCAACTATTTCCTTAGAAATTCGAAGTGTAAGTCCATGCGCCTTAACAGTAGTTCATGCGCCTAAGTGTTAGGCTCAGACGCCCAAGTGTACCCCATGCGCCCAAATAGTGTGCATGCGCCCGAAGTGGTTCATGCGCCTAAGTGTTGAAACGCTTAAGTAAGTCTATACACCCGTATAGTTGAAAAACACCTAAACAGACCCCATGAGCCTGCATAGTGTTAAAACGCCCAACACTTGGAAAATTTTTTGAAAATTTTAGGATAAACAAGATTATTAGGGTTTGACCCTAGTTTGACTTAAGGGTTATAATTGTTTATATTATGCATGTTTATGGCTTGTTCTTGTGTTCCATATTACTTATTATTGTGTGACTTTATGTGGTGTGTTTATAATCATGAATGTAAAGTATTATCATTAATAAATGTGAAAGATTAATTATAAAGAAAAGTGGAACATAAAAGAATGAATGAAAGACTTGCAAGCAAATAAATGGAGGTGCACAACCATGTTGTCGTTAGCGCAACTGTGTGCGGTTTAGCTAACCCGAAGGATGCACACAGGGTCAATCATTGAGATTGACGGGACCCTTATAGCATACCCTAGGTGACTGGGTCAGCTTCGTGCACAATGTTCGTTGTCTATTTATAGACCACAGGCCCAGCATCAGCTTCATGCACAATGTTTGGGGTATTGCACATTGGTCCGGATGAAAGTGAAAGATAATGAAAAGAATACGAAACGAACGAATGTTTACGATAATGAATGAGGTTATACCTTGTTGTATGTACGATGAATGCTCACATACGAAAGTAAAGAAAGTCTTTTATTGTAAAAGAGTATTTTTATATATATAAGCTATACAAGGTATTTTAACGCTTTTAAAACTAGAACTCACTCAGCAATGCTGACTTTTATGCATTTTCAATTGGCAGGTAATTTTGCAGAGGATGGCACACGGGGAGGCTACTCGGCAGGGCAAGGCTGACATCCACTCACACATAATAATATTGTTGTTTTGTAATGCAAATGAACAATGCTTTTGTAATTTAACAATGTTGTATTGCTTAAAAACAGTATTTAACTATGAAACGAATGGTTTTTGTTAACTTACCTCCGCTGCTTATTTTATGAATTATGTATTATACATATGTAATAATGCAATGATTGTCCAACTGTAAGTGTCCTGGGAACGGGGCCTTACAACAGAATATGATCACTTACTTGAGTGACATAGGTTTCTACCAGTTAGAAGCTTTACTCCCTCTATCCATAATGGGAAACACTATTGGTTGCCAACCGTCACCACCATGCTTACCTTTCGCTGCTAACTTTTAGGGTGTGACATCTATCTCGGCCCAATAACCTGATCTGTCCACCAGAAATCAGCCCAAACACTTCCAAACCACACCTTTACCTTTTCTATCCTAACAACCTGATCCATCCAACATAATTTAGATTGAAAGCTTACAAACCACACCCTACCATCATCTATCCCAAGTGCCACACCTATTCTTGACCCTACCTAACTTTCTTTCAAGGAAAATGTCCAAATTTGGAATCTTTAAACCCATACATCGCACTAGTTTATCCTATATGGAATCTCATGCTCTCTATACCGCCTTATTTTCCTTATTTATCTTAAAGGATTCCAAATTTGGACATTTTCCTTGAAAGAAAGTTAGGTAGGGTCAAGAATAGGTGTGGCACTTAGGATAGATGATGGTAGGGTGTGGTTTGTAAGCTTTCAATCTAAATTATGTTGGATGGATCAGGTTGTTAAGAACCTAGACACAAACAAGTATTTTTATCCACGAATTAAGAAGCCTATGGTCATACAATTTTTTTATATTTGAAATCAATGTTAATTTTCATTACATAATAAATTTTAACTTGTTTTTATTATAATGAACATCTTTTTCCTTAGTCTCACGTTTTTTGCGCTTCTCGCCTAGACCATAGTCCCAACAATCCGCATAATGTGCCTCGTGCCTTTAACAACTATGTTGTGCTCCGCGTTTGGGAGTCTAGTTTTGAATTAAGCCAATTGCTCAGACAAGGCCTTGTTGCAGTTGTGGCGTTGATGAGCTAAGTCAATTGCTCAGACAAGGCCTGCATTGTGTCATCTAGATTGGAGGGATCCTTACGGGGTGGCATGAGTGAATCGAATAAAGCACCAAATTGATAGGGTAGCCTGTAGAGTAGGCAAATCTTCAAGCAATAGCAAGAAAAAGTGACAATAGATGTGAGACCATTATCTTCATTACCTCTCAAATTATAAATTACATGAATATTATTAAAATAAGGAAATATGGACGCTCCCTAGCAACCTATCCACTAGTTATTTTAAGGAAATAAATATGTCATTACACCTAGTTGCCTAAAAGAATGTTGAATAAAAAATGCAAGTCAAAACATGTGTTAAAATAGAATACAACGGTCAATCCAACAGCCTTGTGGGCTTCTTAAGCTTGCTATTAAGCTCCGATCTTGTACCAGGCACGTATCATATTGTTGCATATTAAATAGAGCGCCATTTGTGTTTTATAACTTGTAACTCTATAATTGCTATAGTCAAGGTTATTACTGATATGTAAGAAGAATCATGGATAAATTGACGATTCTGTCTCGTATTCTCTATGACCGTTCGTGTTGCATCAGCCTTATCTTCAATAGTCTTCCATTTAGCTTGCGAGGCATTCAATTATGTGACAATTAGACGGAATATGATCTTAAGAGATACACCTTTTTACAGATACAACATAATAGAGAATCATAGTTTTTAAATTAAATTTAACTTTAATTTCCAGATGATCACCGTATTACTATACTTACAAAGTTGGAAATTACTACACAAAAAAAAAGTTAGGATAAAAAAAACCCTTCAGCTCCAGTCCATAGGCTACTTGATGTCCGTATATCCGCCGGTGATTCTGCACCAGTAAATTCAGCAAAATCCAATTTATATTCCCAGCAAAAACTATATTAAAATACTATTCTGCAATTCACACAGGAAGTTGAAAGAAACAAAAAATTCTTGATTATGCAGACTGACTTTAATTCAAGATTAGTTGCTTTTTGCCACTGAGAAACCTGTGGACGTATATATAATATAACAGGAAAACGATGAAGTAACTATTTTTAGCGTTTATAATTTTATAGCCATGTTAGAACAACACATACAACCATGAGATACTTGAATCTATAGTCATGTATCTACCTTTACCCTTCTAAACCACAAGTATTTTTACTATATGAGTGAAAGTGTGCGTGTTACATTATTTCAAGTCATTATTGATGGGAAGAGATACGATATGTAAGTAAAACGAAATTAGATGCACGAATCTTATTAGTGTATATCATGGTTTAATGATTCATTTGTATTTGATATGGTTACATAGGTATAGCTCATCCAAGAAAATCATTGTGTTCATGATTTTCTCTTAGGAATTGTGTAAATATCTTGTATTTAATGATAGGAAATGATGATCATCAATTCCTTAAAGTAACATAATTTAATCTACTGTTTTAACAAAAATATCATATTAATATCTCTGTTACATGCTACAAAGAACTAGGCAGGAGATAAAAATCAAGCTGGTGACAACTCGGATGTGGTAACAAGTTAAGAAACTAGAAGCAACATACCGATTATATTGCAAAAACGCATCACCTATTGTTCCTGAGACTTTATTCCGTACCTTCCGCACACAGACCTAGAGATAATATTTTGAATAAAATAGACAAACAAATTCTGATTCTGGTCATTCTGTCATTTAATAATCGCTTCAAATCATCAAAATTTTGTAAAGAAATTAATAAGGCTAAATTTATGAGAAGCATCGTACCTGCACTAGATCCATAGCACCTGCCTCTGGATCCCTATTTCGGTGAATAACAATTCCATTATCACATTTGTTTATGAAGTGTGCACTTCCACTAATGTCATATAAATTAGGAGGTTTTCCGTTCCACTGCTGCAACTGTTGAGAAGACTTAAAGTTAGAGTAAAAAGGTGACATGTCGGGCAGGTGGGTAACTAATCAAAATGAGTTACGTTGATCGCACCATCCCTAACTAATTTTTTTTGTTTCTTAAAGTGCTATAAATAACTAATGTGTCAGTACATTAGAAAACTATGTTATTACAATGATAGTCTAATTGTTGATAAAAATGATTTGGGAAGTTTTATGCATTTTTAATCCAACATGGGTAACCTTTGACCAGTTCAACTCGTTTCCATTTTATGCATTCTACATCCGCTATGAGTGACTCTAAACCAGTTCAACCTGTTTCCATTTTAGCTAATTTTCTGGAACTTACCTATTTGACTGTTTAGAGGTTAAGTATAATCTGTTCAACCCGTAAACACATAAATGGGTAGAACTTGACCCATTTAATGTAAAATGAAGATTCACCATGATGCTAACCTGTCTAGGGTGTGCCACAAACCAAACATGGCACGAATGGTGTTGGGCAAATCGCTTGATGCTGGTCAACATGTGACTTACATACTCTGTCTCAGTCCTGTTATACATAATTGAATGCTAAGGGCATGACTCGTATACATGGGAATTAGGATAAAACAAGTGATGAATGAGCAATAGCATTACATGCATCACAAATTCAGTTTAAATATTCATTTCCAACTTTTAACTCTGTCTCATTCCTGTTGTACATATAGGCATGCTAAGGGCATGACTCGTATACATGGGATAAAAAAACAAGTGATGAATGAACAATAGCATCACATCCATCACAAATTAAGTTTAAAAATCCATTCCCAACTTTTGTGCTGCATAGATCATAATCAAATGATAGAGATGACAAAATGATAGGAAGGATGGGTAGGTAACAGGTGGTTCAAAATGGTTTTATCTTTTAGTATAGTTTCGGTCAGTTATTGACCCGCAAACACTTGGTCATGTTTTCTAAATAATTAATGTGTTAGATATGATTGAAAGAATATATAATAACTATATTTTTAATTTCTTAATGAACAGAATTTGAATGTTGTATGCATCAAATAAACACTTTGCCGAGCTTTAACCCAATGGACCCATTCCCTTTTTAGATAATTCTTTTATTTGACCTTGAGATAAATGAATGTAGATCAGAAAAAGTACTCACTGGTTGGATGGTCTCTGGTGATCAAGTTCATTGTATGGATCAATCACGAGCCCATTAACACCATATCTAAGGACTGCAGCTTTGGCAAGATCAAGCACCCATTTGACACTTGGTAAGCAATCGTTCTCGCACCTATTTGTATCCCCTTGCACTTTTAGCAAAAAGAAAAAAAAATCATCTAATGATAATGGAACTCACCGTATGAGATGAAAAGTATCACTCAGCCATTGCTTTCCTACCTCCAGTTCCTCTAAACTCATTTTTTCAACAGTTTTTCCATACCTGGGATACAAATATATCAGGTACTTTAGTTTATTTTGTTATTTTAATTTTAAGGAGATAACAAAACTGCTATGAATATACAACAGTCAAAACAAACCTCACGTCAAAAAATGGCTTCTGTAAGTGCTTTTCTAGAAGCTTCCTTGCATGTTCTCTAACCTGAAGGTAGAGAAAATTACAACCACCGCCTATCCAAGATCTATACGTACAAATTCTGAAACAATCTTAATTATATTCATGCATGCATCCTTGAATCAGTAATTAAAATACATTTGGTCAAGGAGACATGCAAATTACTGTATCAAATTAATATTATAAACAAACAAACAAACAAACAAACATACCCAGTATATCCCACTCAAGAGTAGGGTCTGGGAGGGGTAGTTGGTGACGAGTCTTTCCTCTATCTTGGGGGATAGAGAGACCGCTTCCAAAGAGACCCCCGACTCAATAACAGAAGGAAATTAATATTATAAAGTAAAAATAAATTAAGAATGATAAAAAATTGTACTTAAGCAACATGCATACATTGTTCTCCATAGAGCAGAGTGCAAATTTCCAACCAGCACTTCGGTTAAGATTACATAGCAATGCATCAATCCACTCGCTCTTTCCTGAATTGGGTACACCAGTTACTACAGTCAACTCTCCTGGAACAATCTGCACACAGGCCACATCGTCATTATTACAAGATAATTATCATGTTACTGAATAAACATTCACGGGTATCAATTTAGAAGGGGCAAATTCTACTTGTAAATTGGTGTTATACTTTATCTCTGACAGGTAAAATCAGAAACTTCCTTAAAAGGAAATAAAGTCGCCCAAACTATGCTACTAATACATAAAACACCTTGTTCATGAAAAGCAGCCCAAAACATCACAAATTATTTTATTTATAAAATGAGATTATTCTTAGAATAATAAAAAAAACTTTGTAAATTATTAGTGACACTTTTATAAAGAAAAATTGATAAAAAGTTTTACAGATCAAAACCAACCTAACCTAGCCTGTTTTGGGACGTAACAGAAGTTACAAGATTTGAACCGTCACCAACCAGCCCAACCCACCAATTTTGTCACCTCTACCTATTCAACATAATATAAAATAAAAGGCACCAAAGACCATGTAAATTAAACATAATAAAAAATTATCTGAAAAACACATGCGTTCAACAATTATAACAAGTCTTTAGGTCTACAGAGAACAAGCAACATACATTATATAAATCATCCAAAGCTTTCCAACCAGTTGAAATTCCAAGCTCAGAACCAAGGGTTTGATGGTAATATGCATCAATTTCACTGAAATAATCTCTAAAGGTGAGTAAGCCTTTAATAGGGTACAATTCAGCAGACTCAATTACTTCCCTCAACACAGCAGGGCCCATGAACATGAGAACCTCGTTAGCATCTTTAAAATGCTCATTCTTGTTTTTACTTGGCCATATGACTCGCCAGCACCTGTTAAAATAGTAATAATGGTACTAAAACTCGAGGGGTAATACTGTAAGTTAGATACTTCACTACCACTAAACAAGTAAGGTCAACATCAACCAGTCATCAAATTCAACCTTTCTCTACCAAGGCGGCGTGCAAGCTCTTCAGCTAAGGCTTGACCAGGCGAGTCTCCATCAGTGGCAAGTATTATGCGAGACGCCTGCAACATACCAATAATTATGCTATCCTTAAAACTTTGAATCTAAGTATAGATATGGAAGTGGCAAGGTGGATGGGCCACTGGGTCAAGTAATAGGTCAAAACGGCTTGACCCACAACCACTTTGTTGTTCAATTTATAGACTTCTTATTAAAAAAACTAATGTTTTCAAAAATGTTTGCTAAAACTAAATGATTACAATAATAACCCACAATATTAAATAAATCGATTTAGAAGGTTGTATGAATTCCAAATATTAAAAGAAAAGAGAGAGAGAGAGAGAGAGAGAGAGAGAGAGAGAGAGAGCACTATGCCTTTCGACCGATTTGACCTATTCACTTGCGAGTTATGTATTTATTTGACCCAATTGAGATAAAATGAGCCCCAAATCAACCCATTCTTAAGTAAATGGGTTTGAATTTGCCACCTTTTTAACAGATGTAACACAACCAAAATAAAAATTATGTAGTTCAACATACCTTTTCTAAATACTCCCTGCAGTTCCATAAATATTGGTATTTTGTGTCCTATGTTCATGAAATAAAAAACGAATGTATTGAGCATGGTCACAAGGATAAGTTCACAACCATGTTCAGTTGTGTGAAAAAAAACCTGTTTAACAAATCACTCATGACATTGGCAAACATATATAGAAGAAAATATAGGTCCCATTTTATGCCTGTCAGCTCAACTTGCACCAATATATATATATATATATATACATATGTATATACACACATATATATACATATGTATATACACATATATATATACATATGTATATACACATATATATATACATATGTATATACACATATATATATACATATGTATATACACATATATATATACATATGTATATACACACATATATATACATATGTATATATACACATATATATACATAGGTATATATACATATATACATATCTACATACATAGGTATATATACATATATACATATCTACATATCTAGCTATATATATATACATATCTAGATATATATATACATATCTAGATACATATGTATATACACATATGTGTATACATATGTATATACACATATGTGTATACATATGTATATACACATATGTGTATACATATGTACATACACATATGTGTATACACATGTACATACACATATGTGTATACACATATGTGTATATGTATACACATGTGTGTATACACATGTGTATACATATGTATATACACATATGTATATGTATATACACATATGTATATACAGGTGTATATACATATACATATGTGTATATACATATGTATACACATATACATATGTGTATATACATATGTATACACATGTGTATACACCCATGTGTATACATATACACATATGTGTATACACATATGTGTATGTACATGTGTATACACATATGTGTATGTACATATGTATACACATATGTGTATATACATATGTATACACATATGTGTATATACATATGTATACACATATGTGTATATACATATGTATCTAGATATGTATATATATATCTAGATATGTATATATATATAGCTAGATATGTAGATATGTATATATGTATATATACCTATGTATGTAGATATGTATATATGTATATATACCTATGTATGTAGATATGTATATATGTATATATACCTATGTATGTAGATATGTATATATACCTATGTATGTATATATATATGTATATATACATATGTATATATAGATGTATATATACATATGTATATATATATGTACATATGTATATATACATATGTATATATATGTATATATACATATGTATAT
>BJCN01337286.1:2457-15856 GCA_018326445.1 Flaveria brownii
GGAACAATAGTTTCTTTTTTTTCTTTATGTTTGTGAAGGGCAGATTGGTAAAGTTTTCCATTCAGCACTTTCCCATCACTTAACCATTCAGTGCTGAATGGACCCATTCAGAGATGTTTTTTTTTTCTGAAAAAAACACATACATCACTTAACCATTCAGAGGTAGCCTCTTAATGAAACCATTAAGAGGCTATCAAACAGCCCCTTAGTCCAATGGTTTGTGGCCTTCTCTTTTAAACCAAACTCCATGGGTTTGAATCCGAGGAGTGAAACCTTTGGGGTTTTTTTTATATACTTTTCATTTCTTCTTCATCTTTATCAAATATATTTTTTACGTATTAAAAACATAATTTGGCCCTTAATCCATTGGGGCAAGTCTATTCTTCCGGTGAAAACCATGTTTTCTTTTTTTCTTTTTTTTTTTAAAAAAAAAGTTCTTTTCTTATTTTATATCGTTTCTTTAATTACTTATTTATATTTTTTTCTTAAGTTATTTACTTTGTTACTAACTTTTAATGAATTGGTCGTTTCAATGCTAACTCCTATTTGATAAAATACGTATTATTATTATTTTGATTTTGATTCTAGTTATTATTAATTTGATAAAATTAATAAATACGTATTTATTTGTTTTAAAAAAAGAGAAAGAAAAAGGGTTGGCGTGGTGAGGAAGGGTGGGTGGAGAGAGAACATAGGTGGAAAGTGGGAGTTTGGTTTTAAATAACTGAAATATAAAATTGATGTGCTACATACATTCAGTCATTCACACACACACAATTTTCGGTTTTTCAAATTATTATTTTATTTGAACTGTTTTTAACGGCCGAACTTTAAACTATTTTATATAGTTTATATATAAAGCCGACCAAATTATAATGAAGTAAAGACAATTATACCCTCGAATATTCGTCTTACATGAAAAATTGAGTGTTAACGTAGACGCTGATCATTATTTAGATCATTATATGGTTAAATTTTAAGAATTATAATAATTAAAATGCTAAGAGAAATAGTTGTAAAGATGGCTTAATTGATAATAATTAAAATTTAAAAAGTTTAGTTAGGATAGAATTAAATTTTAGTTTTACGAGTTTAAAAGGATGCATTTAACACCAAACAAATTTCAATATACACGATCGTATAAATATAATATTATATGCATATGATTTAATATTTTAATACTATAATTACTTTTTAAGTTATTTTAATTCTAATAACTTCTAAAATGTAAAGTTATATAAAATTTTGGATTTATCCTTGTGATATGGTTATCATTTATATTTCGATGTATATTTTTTTTTTAAATCAAACCAAGTCAAATATAACATATTTTTAAGTTATAAGTTTATGATTTACGAAATGTTGAATATACCGTTTCGAAATACTTATATTTCCTACGTTTCGAAATGAGCTTTATCCAAAACCAAATTGCGTCGGTGCTTAACAAACTCACCAAAATACCACCAGATGCATATTCGACACTTACTTATAAGGGTGAGGTTATTTTATAAAGTGTATTTTTACTACAAAGTGTGAGAAGACATAATTAGTCTAAAAAATCACAAAAAATTAATATCTCACAATCTAAATCGAATTTTAAAAAAGTAATTCGGAGCCTCTGTTCCTCTCGTTGTCCTCTTTCAGAAAAAAAATAAAAAAAATTAAATTTTTTTTCATTGTGTCTTTATATGACACACTGACGTCATTGTGTCTTTTATATTGACACAATGACGTCATTGTGTTTTTCATAATGACACAGTGAAGTCATTGTGTCTTTCATAAATGACACAATAAAAAAACGTTAATTTTTTATATTTTTTTTAATTTTTGGTTTATTTTTTTCTTAGTGAGGACGACAAGAGCAACAAAAGCTCCGAATTATTTTTTTAAAATTTGATTTAGATTGTAAGATATAATTTTTATGTCTTTTTTTTGACTTATTGTGTCTTCTCACACTTTATAGCAAAAATACACTTTGTATTTAAATATTTTTTTAAATATAAAACACTAATAACCAAAAACTTAATAACCTTTTACTAACAATACGAGTTATTTCATTTGTTTTAACTTTGACAAAGAGACCTCATCTGTTTTATGCATATACAAAATTTTCAATACTTTGCCCAAAGGGATTTGGTTTAGTTTGTTAATATAATACTTACTAGGTTAGTCCCCGTGCAATACACGGATTGAACAAATAAAATATTAAATTATTATTAATAAAAATTTATGTATTATAAAATCATGCTTGAAAATAAAATATGATTATAAGCACGTATAAATAGCTACTTTAAGTAAATAAACAATAATGTATTTTTCTTAAACTTTTATTTTATAAAAAAATATGATTTTTAAATATATTGTTTTAAGATAAATGATTTTTTTTTAAAAATAAAAAACTGTGAATTTTAAATATACTGTTTTAAGAAAAATGATTTTTTTAAAATTTGTTGTATTCTGTATTTTATAAAATTTTTGTATTTAAAAAGTGTGTTTTTAATAAAAAATAGGTTTTTAATTTTTTAAGTTATATATTTTTTAATTTGAAAATGGTATGAGTAATATTATTAGTGTTCAACATTATTATTATTAATATAGAAAAATAAGAAAGTAAGTATAATGATATCTATAATTGTTTCACGCTTATTTTAGTTTTTTTATAGATAGATAGATAAGATAAACAATCATTAAATAAACGGATTAAATTTTAATGTAAAATATATATGTAAAATTAACATGAATAATTACAGTATAATATTTTAATATAAAATATAATTAAAATTATATATAGATGATAGTTCAATAAATAAAACAATTATACCATTTTTTAACTCTCTTATGTAAATAGTTCAATTTTTAAACATTCATTTTAAGATCTTTTTATAATTTTTTTTATAAAAATCTTGTTTATTAAAAAATATGATTTGTAATTATTCTGGTTGTTTAATAAATTTTTTTAAAATATTTCACTTGTTTATAATTTTTTTAAAAACAAAACGATTTTAAAATATTTTATTTAAAAAATGTTTAATGTTTTAGAAAATTTCATATTATATGAACTTTAGTTTTTTATTATTTAGATTTTAATTAAAAAGATGTCATTTTTAAATTCCTTTATAAAAACTAATTTAGAAAAAAATAATTTGACTTAAAAGAATAGATAAAAGGGAGAAATATAGTAATTATAAAATTTATTTTTAATAAGAGAGAAAAATTTATATGAGAATTTAAATTACTATAACACCCTTTTGAAGGGAAAATTAATATGTAAATTTCTAGAAAAATGACAAGTGGTAAAAACATAGATTAAGAAAATAAAAAATGCCAAAAAAAAATTGTTTTATTAGAGGTTATAGATGATTTTTTCCTCCTAAAATTATAAAATAGTAATGTGTTTAACTTATCTACGCGTGAACCTGAAACCGTCGCTATCTATAAATACTTCACAGTATCATGTTCAACTTTACACGATCAATTCGATAATCAAAACCCTAGATTTTTTGCTTCTATTCGTTTCTGTAGCTAAAATCGAGCTTCTGTATTGCAATGTCATCGAATGACGATAATCAATCACTGGTTTGCCAAAGCTTACGATCAGCGATAACCAGCAATATTGGGGAAGATGATGACGTCACCGGTACTAGATTCTCTGCTCGAAGAGAGTAAGATTCTACTTTTTCGTCATGATATTCAAATGAATTTTGCTTTTACTTTTGTGAGTTTGATATTGGTCTTTTCGCAGGGACGAATTGAAGGGATTTTTGAGCCAATTTCCACATGATATGCGGTCTAAATTCGACAAATGGATTCGAATTGTTGTGAGTACATTTAAACTTTTGATTTTTGGTATATAATGTGAAGGTTATGAACAGGAATTCCTCACTATAAGCGATGATTTAGACCTTAAACCCTTATTAGTATGTAAATTCTTTTGAAGTATGTCATAATTGCTGTTTGAGTTTCGGGATGGTGATCCTGCTCTTACTGACCACATGTGATTGAACATAGTTCTGGTGGGAATAATGGAATATTATCCCAGTTTTTGATTGAACCTTTTATTTAATGGTGGATTTCAGGTTATGATTATGATCTGTACTTGATGTTAATGATAAACATGTTGACTTTCATGCCTTTATTCTATTTTTGGATTTCCTCATGTTATCCATGACATCTGATACGGTCCTCATAAACTTTATGATGGAATTTATCCACATAAAGATTTATATCTTTGTTCATATTTTCTGTGTAGACTTTCTGGATCATAAAAATCACCAATTATTCCGAGGTTTGTGTCATTTTTGGTATTTGTCCTCATAAACTCTGTGTGGAAACTTTGATTTAATGACAATTGACAAAGGTGTCATAGTCATTTCTCTATCCAACAATAGATTCTTTTGCTTTCTTTCTCAGATCACCCGTAAACAAAGATTCAACCCACCCAACCCATTTGTGTAGATGCCTGGATCATAAAGATCACTAAAGGCCTGGATTTGATATGTTATAGCCATTTCTCTGTAATATTTCTCCCCAATCTTGGCAGCCCTTGCAACTTATGTAAGTTACGTTTTATAATAGTTCAAGTATAGAGTTTTGGGTCTGTACTAATCTTTGTTTCTAGTTTAAATATATTTTATTTTCTCCGAATATGCCATGTATATGGTAATCCTTGCTTGTAGGTGTATTTTACTGAGAATCGCTTTCAGGTGAAAGAAGAAATTGAATTGTCACATAAAATTCAGGCGGAGACTATCACACACAGGTGACTGCTTATAGTTTAAAAAGAGGTTGACGATTATAACACAGCACTATCTACTTTTAGACCATTTTTTCATTTACTCTTTTGCATCTTTGATCTAATAGGGGTTTAGAGTTAACGATCTCAAACATCAGTTCACCTTTGTTGACTGGTGACCACATAAAAGGCATAGGTGGCAAGCCTGTTACAGTGACCTTAGTTGACAGTTGTACCAAGGAAGAAGTGAAGTCAGGGCCTGAAGCATCCGGAAAAGTTGAAATAGTAGTTATTGAAGCAGAAGCTGAGGATGGAGGAAATGAATTTGAAGGAAAATTAGTTTGCCACATGGAAGGAAAAAAATCAGTTCATGTGAATTATTTACCTCTAAAGCTTCTGAAAGGTACCGCTGTTTTTCCTAGGGTCTCTTTTGCACGTAACAAGAGGTGGATGAAAATCTCAAAACTTAGGCTACAAGCAAGGTTTGTGGACAATTTTGACGGAGTTCATATCAAAGAAGCACAAACAGAGCCCTTTTTTCTCAAGGATTGCCGCAATAAAGGTGAGCAAACCTTAGGAATGGGTGCATATATATTAGGAAGTGACAAAATGGGTATTTTGGATAAGGAGTCAAAACGGGTTCGGGTCAACACATGCATACAGGTCGGGTTGGTTTTTACCCAAAACTCCCTTTATATCCCAAATCTAAAAATTATGAACAAACAGTTAGGTGTCAACTATGATTACGAAAATGATATTTATTTCAATATAAATCAAAATTTTTGAATATATGACTTCTGAGGTACATTTAGGGTGGCTTTCTACCCATTACAGATAAATTAAAAATTGAAAACTCATATTGACCCATTTGTTAGTAAATGGGTCGTGAACTAAAGCTATTGGAAGGAAGTGTATGATACAAGGGATGTATGTTCATTTGTACTCTGTAGTAATTGAAGTACTTGATAAAGATGCAATTGTTACATGATAAAGTGTGTGATCTTTAACAAATGGAACTTTCATAGGATAACCACAACAATCATGTTGAGCTCCAGTTGATGTGTGAGAACCAGTAGATGCAATTTTTAGAGAAACCTCATTTTTTATACATATCTTTCTACCATGGTTGTTTATCTCCATGTTCTTGCTTGGTAACATGGGACCAACTTTATATCCATATGATACTGTTGGATAATGAACTTGACTGACCGATATTTCTTAGATGAGTAACTAAACTTTGGCATCAATGAGAATTATTTTGCAGCATACAAGAAACACCCTATCCCATCTCTAGATGACGAGGTATGGCGATTATATAATATTGACAGAAAGAAGACTTTGGCCCAAACTTTGATAGAGAAAGATATCAATACAGTGGGAGATTTTATTGTGTGTCTATTTTTGGATCCTCGACGTCTCAAGGAGGTAATTATGAATTGCTTTGCCATTATATGTTATATATCTTTTCTTTTTGCTGAATATACTACTATCCCCTGGTCCCCCTCCCGTGAATTTTGAATATTTACTGCTGCAAACTAATTTGAAATTTGTTAATAAATTGAATCAAATAGTTAATCATTCTTCACTCATAGTAATTGTTTTCAATATCTAAAAGCCTAAAGCAGTCATCATATATTCAATCAAAAATCAGGAGTGACTTCCATAGTTAAACTGTGGTCACATATACCTAGCAACCTACATTGTTTTATTTAGTGGCAAAATAGTTATATGATGTATAGACAATGAACTGAAAGTTGATATTTTTAAACTGCATAAGCAATGCATACTTTTACATTGGTGTGGAAAGTAATTCCTATTTTGTTACAATGTTGGGATATTTGTAGATATTTGATGGTGCAAAGCATGCCAAAAGCTTGAAGGCAACCGTTGAACACGCTCGAAAATGTCCTGCTATACTCGAGTACAGTTGTAGCTTTCACCAAAAAACTGAGGTTGTTTTCAATGTCTCGGGTGAGGTGTTGGGTTTGTACCAGTGGGACTCATTTCTTCCTGGTGACACACTCTCTGAGACCCAAAAGGCATGCTTTAAACACTAGAATCACATTTTAATAAATTTCCCTTCGTCTTGGCAATTTTGACCCGATTAGTATGGATAGCTTGATTGAGGCCGTCGGGCCATGTTTTATTTCTAACGGGTAAAACTGAAAGGACAATTTAAACCGGTCAAAATCTGCCCACAATCTCCTAAATCATTTTATTCAATATATCACATTGTTAGTGAAATGATATAATTCTTTTATCAATATTTGACACACTAACCATTCGTACAAATGTTAATATTTTTGGACAATAGGTGTTCCTGTTTTGACCAATACGTTTTAAGAGTTCCGAACCCTATTATTGCCATCTCTAATTCTTATAGTGCTAATGTGGTATAGCAGGAATTCGCCAAGAAGTTGGTGGTTTCTGCATTTAAGAACTGGCGGAATGTAATTCGTTATAGTGAGGATCAATTCGTTGCACGCTGCATTCATTCACTTGACAAAAACATGTTTCATGATGAACAAGAACCAGACCAGGAACACTTACCTGAATTCTGCAGTACCCGTTATCATGAGATTTATCACGAGTTCAAGGGTCTATGTACTTCCATTCGACTTGAACGAGTGAAAAACAGGTCTTGTAAAAGATGGAGGACACTGTTTTGTGTTGTAACCATTCGCCTCAAGTTTGATTATTTTCATGCTCACAAGAAACGAAGATTCTCATAGTGCACAATAATAGTAGATTTACAGGAGTTAAAATGCACGATGCTCACGTGCAGCACACACATATATGTATAGGGTTTGCTTGTTTGTTTGTTTCTGTATATAAATGTATTAGTATCTGTTTATGGCCTGTGGTGGAACACTACAAAGTAGTGAATGGATAGGTAGTGTATGTAATGAATCAAGACAATTAAGACTATTTTCTTTCAAGTTTTGGGATTGTTGGAACGCTCTAATAGTTTATTAAATCATGTTGTGATCTAATCCCGACCAGGGTGTTAATTACGGTATAGAATACAGACTCTTCTATGTAGAAACCTAACCTTAAAAATGAACTTATGAGGTAATGGGAAGACTATGTTAGGACTTTCAACTTCATGGGCAGAGAATATCACACTTGTGTGTAAATGGTTGAAGAGATTCCAGGAGTGTCTGAATCTAGAGTAATTTAAAACATGTCATTCGGTCTCTTAATTCATAATGATGTTTATTTAGATTTCTTTTTGTTTAGTAAATTAGAGTTAACTAATATAATTTGATAATGGTGATGTTTAGTAGTCAGTTTATTAAATAATCCTTATCACTTGTTACATTCCCTTTCATGACAATACTATCGAATGTATAAATTCACTTGGTAACCTCTCAATCACTGTTGCTCACGACTGAAAAGACATTCCGTCGTTAGAGACCAATATAACGACTTCGACCTTTCAACCACAAAATCCCCAATTCTATGTACACTTCCAAGCTAAATTCCTCCTCGGTTGCGTTATCAGCATCCCTAACGAAATCAACTTCGATACTACTGATATGTACTATTTTAAAATTTTAAATGATAAAAAAATATATGAATATTTTGGGATTAAGGAGACAAATTTGACTGAATTTATATTCATCTCATCTCTAATCATTCTAACATATTTGAACTATTTATAACCTTTCAAGGAAATAAACATAACGGAGATAAACAATGATTTCCTACAACAAGAATCTCAACACTTACCAGTGGTTACCACTACTCTAGTCTTTGCTAATTTTTCATTCACTAATATTTTACTAGCTTTAAATTATAATAATAAAACTAGAAAATGCAAATTAGACTTGAACACAAATTCAAAATTCAAACATAATCGGTACTTGTTTTGGACTGAAAGATTAGAATCATTATATAGATAAAGATTAGAATCATTATATAGATAAAATCGATTCTTGTGTAGTTGTTTAAGACCGGATGATTGGAAAGTGTCAAGACTTTTAAGCATTAGACTGAAAACATAATGAGTAGTTGGGTAATTAGTATTAGACTAGCAAAACAATGGGCTTCTTATTCGATTTAATTAGATATCCGAATAATCTAAATAACCCGAATAAAAATTAATTGTTTAAGACCAGATGATCAGAAAGTGTCAAGACTTTTAAGCATTAGACTGAAAACATAATGACCAGTTGGGTAATGAGTATTAGACTAGAAAAATAACGGGCTTCTAATTAATTTGAACAACCCAAATAAAAGAATTAATATCCGAAATCCGAATAAGAAATTCAAATTCGGATTAGATCCAATCCGAATACCCAAATAACGTATTTCCAATTTTGTATACGGATCGGATCACGGTTTGTTTTTTTCTTTTTTGTTGTTGGTTTTTTTAACACCCCTATCAAAAAGTGTTAAGCCAATCGCCTCTAGGATCTCACACTTTAAATGCTCCATATGCAAACTTTTTCAACACAAATAACCAAGCATATAACGGTTAACTATTTTGTAAAATCTAAAAGTTATGATACGATTTGGTTCCGACATGTGACAAAACATGTGACAAAAGATGTCAAATCTTTTTTTTTTTACCAATGATTCTTAGATAAACTGGTTAAGGTGAGGTCTCCATGACATGTAATTATTGGGAGGTTATGGATTCAAGAATCAAGTATCACTTTGCAAAATATTCAAGGTTAAGTCAGGTTGGGGGCGCGGTCCCGACTATAAAAAAGACAGGTGAACCCGATTAAGATAACACATATTATTCGAAGTAGGGTCGCACGCATTTACCCTTAAAAAAATAAACCCCACATTAAAAACTAAAAAGTATACGCTTGGCATGAATCATGATGCAATCATCCAAAAATTGCATTATCCAATTAAAAGGGGATGCAGTTGGATAAGTAACCGCTTATAACGAACCAACACCATTTGCCCATTTGGTGTGGTGATGGCTTCTGAGATCAACACGGTGTGGTGGGCCCTTTCCCTCCCCTCGTTAAAAGTCAAATTATGAGCAAATAAGTTGTTGAAGGTGAATGTTGCCATATTAACACACACACACACACACACACACACACAAACACACACACACACACACACGCTCTTTCAGCTTCAACTGATCGAAAATGGCGGTGGTGGTTAATGATCAGCAGGTGGAAGATGATATCAACAACGGATCAAGCGGAAGCACAAGTTCAATCGCAAGGGTTAGCGCTTCATACGAGTAAGAGAATTTGTTCTCCTTCATGATGTTGTATAATATGTTTGATTTAAACGATTTGCAGTTCCATTAGCTACATGAACTTGCTTAATCTGTTGATAGTGTATTCCATTGTTTTCGTAGGGCGAGGCTGAAGCTAGAAATGATCCGTCTGTATGAAGGGATGTTTGAGGATGATGACAATGATGGATCAAGGATTTCTGTTTCAACAAAGTATCTATTTCTTCTTAATTTTGTATCTTCCTTTTGGTACTTATGGATTTAACGTGTTTTACTTACGGAAACTGAATAATCTGTTGATGAAATGTTTTCATAGGGCGGAAATGGAGCTGATGATTCGCAGCATATACAAGGAGACTATATACCCTATGATTTGTGCAGATGTGAGTCTCACTAGCTTCTCTTATTTGTGTGTGTGTTCATAACTTGATATGGTTCTGTTTGATCATTGTGCTGGTAAATTTGTTCCTAATGTTAGATTTACTGATCTCACTGTTACATTTTTCAATATATTGGCTACTATGTGTCTAACAGCACACAGTATGTTTATATGAGTGCTTTGATGAAATTTTGATTGTTATCTAGTATTTGTTAGGTCCAGGGATGCAAACGAACCAAGCCTAACTCGTACTGGAGCGATTGTTGTCATGTTTGTGGCTAAATCTGGGTTTGAGCTCATATCCTTAACAGAGCTCATATCCTTAACAGAGCTCAATCTATAATTCTGAGAAGGGGTGGGTCAATCACACATCTTAAGATAAACAAGGCGGCTCGCCTAGCTTGGCTCAGCTTGTTTACAGCTCTATTTGTAGGCTGCAAGACCTTAAGAAATTGAAATTGAAAGCCTAAAGTTGAAATTAGATGACTAATTAAATGTGTGAATTAGTAACATCCACAGCTCATGCCTTTTTACAAAGGAAATAAAATCTATCAATATGACTAAATTCAGGAAAGATCGTTAAGGCTTTAAATCAAGGCCAAGGAAATTGGGTCCAAGAATTGGGTAAACCGCCTATGGCATTTGTCTCAACGTCTTTTCCATTGAACTGTTTTCGCCAATATGTTACGACCCAGTAACTTTACACGGATCAAAAGTTATGCACGTTTAAACTTTGCACTCTTTTCTAGCCCACTTGCTCTATTGCTTTAAATACGAATCTGTCAACTGATGGATCATCTTTGTATCACTCTCTCAGTGTTTTTCTTAAAATCAGCATTTTCTTTGTATATTATGTTTAAGTTCTTAAGTTAGTCAATCAATCATTTCATAATTCAATCCTAGTCTTTAACTGATACATATCTATTTATGTGTATCAACTATATCTCATCATATGTGACTTCATGTCTGGTTACCATCTCTGTTGGTTCATGTGTTCCAGATCAACAGAAAGCATCAAAACTTTCTGTTTATGATACGAGAAAAATTCGGCTTGGATTTGTCAATGGGAATGACATGGTAAGAAATACACCAATCATATATAGAAAGTGGTAGATTTTGTAGCTTACAATACATCGTTTTTTATCAGGAATCTTCATAACATGGAGAGTAATTTAGGATCTCAATCTTTGCAACTGAAGTTCCTAAATGGAATTTCGATGCCAATTACTACAGGGAAGAGTATCGAAGGAAATGAACAAAGACCCTTTTTAGTAGCTTTGGTAGATGGAATGTCAGGCCAGATTGTAACTACAGGTGCTGAAGCTGCAATGGAAGTTGAAATAGTTGTTCTTGAAGGCGATTCTAACGATGATGAAGCAGATAACTGGACTTCTGATGAATTTAACGATAAAATCATCGGTGAATGGAATGGAAAGAAAGTGCTTCAAGGAAATACTTTTATGAACTTAAATGAAGGTGTTGTATCTGTAGATAAGATTTCATTCACACACAATTCAGTCTGGAAGGAGAAAAGAAAGTGCAGGATTGGTGCAAGATCCGTGAATGCCGTTTTGCCAACTCGTGTAAAAGAAGCGAAAACAGAATCGTTTCTCGTGAGGGACAAACGCAAACTTTGTAAGTTATTTTCAGCTAAGACATGAAATTCTTTCTTAAGTAGGTAAATATGAGTTATTTATATATTTGAGGTAGCTTTTTGGCCTCACCAGGCAAGTTAGGTAACGGTTCAAACAGGTTCATGTTTAGCAGGTCATTTATTTGCACGAGTCGGGGCAGGTTGACCAACAATCCCTTCCATACTACTTTTTTTGCAACAATTGATGCGCTATATATGGTTACAAAAGATTATTGCAGTAATAGTAAACATAGACTTTGAGGGACTTTCAACCAATTTGACCAGTCCTATTTTAGCTGATTATTTATTTGACCCGTTTGAGTCTTTGAGATGATACACAACCTAAGCGGGTCTATTCATATGCACATGGGTTGAATTCCACCACCTCTAATTGTATAAGGTGAAGTTGGTCCTTTTGTGTAGCTTATGTTTTGGTTGCTACTTGCTAGTCATGAGTAAGCACCTCACGCATTGCTTATGCTTATACTTTGCACTTTACAGTGTACAAAAAGCACGAAATTCCATTATCATCCGACCATTTATATCGACTGTACAAGATTTCAAGACGTGGTGATTGCTTCAACAGGTTGAGTAAAGCGCACATAAACACTGTGATGGACCTCCTTACTCTCCATGCTATAAATCCACAAAGGCTAAAAGATGTAAGTATTTACTTGTTTCTCCACGACCCGTTTGTTCACCAATGGTTTTCTAATGGCTCTAAAAATGTCCTATATTGCAGATTCTTGATGTTCGTCCTAACGTATGGAAGATCATAATGGACCATGCAAAAATGTGCAAGGATGATAAGGGGATATACGTGTACCATTATCCAAGGGATGGTCAAAAGAGTAACGGTGTGGCTTTTAATATTTCTGGACAGTTGGTGGGCACAATTGCAGGATCGCATTTTGTTCCTTCCGATAAGCTTCCCAATAATGAAAGGGTATGGTTTCTCTATTGAAACTGGCAGGTTGGGTAATGGGTCCAAACGGGTCATTTTAGAATGATTTGACCTGCAAAGACTTTTTTGTCAACATTTAGTTAAATAAGATTTTAGTGAGACTAATATTGATCCCAACAGGTTGATGCTCAGAAGCTAATAGTGACTTCATCTGAACACTATTGTAAGTCAATGTGATTAAGTGAAAGTGGAGAAGGTGTTATTCTTGGAGTGGTTGCATGGTGTGACAAAGTGGAGAAGGTGATATTCTTTGGAATGGTTGCATGATGTGACAAAGTGGAGAAAGTGGGACTAGTGGATGATAGTTCAATTGTTTTTGTATTTAAACTCTTCATGTGTGTTTGTTTTTCAAGAGAGTGTTAGTTTCTCTTCAAGCTTTCTTTCAATTTCCTTGTAATTGTAAGTTCATCATTCAAGAGAATACACCAGAAAATTGTTCCATTCAGCCTCTCTTTTGTGATTAACACCTCTGATTGCCAACA
>BJCN01337337.1:0-20154 GCA_018326445.1 Flaveria brownii
CAGACTCATAGATTAATTCGTGAGACTTATTCAACTGATCTACATGTTCACCATACTCTCAAGTAACTGTTAACTAGAACTCCACGTGTGCATGGCTTGCATCCACGTCTGCATGACCTCCATACTTCAATAAGGTCACGCAATTTCATACCTTAATTAATGCTTGCAGTTGGTGGTATAGTTTGATGTTCTAAACAAGAAACCGAGTTTGATGATGATGATGATGATAACGGTGGTTGTGGACAGGGTGGATTCATGTAATGTCCAGGGGTGGGAGGGAAGGCCCCCACTGGAAATTTACCCATTAGTGCAACATATCTTAAAATTTCAATGAAGAAAGTTTAGGCCCTTTTTATTTTAGGGGTTCGACATACGAACGCTCTGTCAGGTGTTATGCGAACACACTTTGAATTTTTTTTCACAGCCCGTAAAGACTCTTACGGGTCGTATTGGTTTGCAAAATATCAAATCAGTCAATTCATAAAATGTTACGGCCCGTATTGATCGTTACGCCCCTTAATGACTTTAATTTACGGGGTCGTAACAAGGCTTATGACCGTAAGTAAAATTTCCTATTTTTTATTAATTTTTTTCTTTAAATTTTTATTTTTTAATAAAGTTTTTTAATATTTTAAAATTAATTAGGTTATAGTACTTTTTAGTTTAATATAAATTAATTTATAAAATTTGTAAATTAGTATTTTATAAAAGCAAAAAAAAATAAAAACAAAGAATTTGGATTTACTTTAAAGATGTGTATAAAAGTAAAAAAAAATTAAACTAAAAAGTATTATAACCTAATTAATTTTAAAATATAACATGTCCCTATTGTTTATTATTTATATGAATATATTATAAATACATATATTGGTTATTGGTATATTCTTTTTTTTATCTCTCTATACACACACATATAAAGAGAAAAAAGAGGAAGAATAATGTTCTAATAACACAAATTACTAGTGTTTTTTTTATAATTCACTTACAAACATTTTATATAATATAAAGATTACACTCATAAATTTATAGAGAACGGAATGCGAATGCTCCAACTAAAATATTTATTTATATAACTTATAAATAAGTATTTTATAAAAGCGAAAAATAAACCCAAAAAATATTATTAATTAATAAATCATAAATGAATGAAAAATATTATAAAATATCAAAAAAAATCAGAATTTTACTTACGGTCATAAGGCTCATTACAGTCCTGTCATTACGGGCCGTAATGGACAATACGAGCCGTAAAAAATCATTAATTGACTGATTTGATATTTATAGATCAATAATATCTAAGGTGTCCAGATTTCAATCTGGGTGTATAGACCCTTTTATTTTAATGTGAGGCCCCCTAGAAGAAAAGCTGCGTGAGTGTAGGGGATTTTTGTAGGAAGGAAACGGTGGAAAAAGAGACTTTTCTTGTTCCCTACATTTTGGGTTTTTAATTTATTTTGAGTTTAGAAGATTTTCTTGAATAAGCTATTAAAACGGAAGGATTTAGGAATGGTCAATATGTGTGGGAGAGAGAGATGCAAATTAAAATGAAGGATATCTTTTTAGTTGATTTTATTTAGTGCTTATAGTTTTATTTTTTCCTTGATGACGATTTTACCCATCCTTCCTCCTCTATTATAAGGTAGTAAAAGATTCTTATATCTTTTGATTAATATATAGTTTTAATGTCATTAGTATGTGTTTTATCTTTTAGATTAATTGTTTATTGTTTAATGAATTTAGTGGATTCAGCACTTATTTAATAGATTATTATCTATATTTGTTTTTCACATTACATAACCCCGGTTGATTTTTTTAGAATAGTGGATTTTTCTAAAATAGTTTAACCAGACTAACTGTTTCAATCGTTGAATTAGTGAAACCGTCGACTTGACAACCGGTGTGGTCTCAAAACCTTACTCCTTGAGCAAACTTAAGTAGTAGATAAATCGAATTCTTTCATAGTGATCCATTGTTTTAGTTGAGTTACTCGTTAATCGTTATACATGTTTTGGATGCCTCATTTTTTAAGTCAAATAAATTCCGTTTTGACCGGTTTATTTTTAACATATTCGACCCACCTCCTATATGTTATTTTCTGCCCCCACTCACAAATAATCCTGAATCCGACACTAGTGGTGGAGAACTGGTGGTGTTGATGGTGGTGATGTAAAGCAAAATAAGGGTTTGGTGGTGATGAGGATGATAGGTTTTATTAATGATGATGGTGATGATAAATAATAACAATTTAATTATAATAATACAAGTATTGTCTCTTTACTAAATGGCTAAAATACTCTCATGTGAAATGCACATAAGGTGAGTTAACTGTAAAAGTTAACGTCCGTTAGTGAAAAACATAAAACCCGTAAAAAAATTTCAAATAAAGGGTAAAAAGTGTAACTTTTTAAAAAATGACCAGTCCATAATTTGACAAACTATAAAATAATGTAATTTAAACAGTGAATTATCTGGTAAATGTTATTTGGATTGCATAAGGTGTTCAGTCAAGTAAGTCCCACATATAACTAAAACCAAACTACCATAGTCGGATTTCATAAATAAAGTTAAAGAACCCATTGATTTTTGTTATTGTTGTTGTTTGATTTGGTTGTGTTGTTTAAGTAGCTATGAAGGTTAATCACCGCTAGTTATTTCATTTTTAAGGTATGCATTCATGCTTCTAACACAATTCACATCCATATCATTGTGGTTAAATACTTCAACGGGTAAACAAAGTTTAATGACCAATACCAGGCCTGGTAAAAAAAACAACTGACATGACCCGAAATAAACCACTCATGATAAGACATGAGAACCGGAAATTTAAACCTATAAAAATAATATCTAAATCTATCACTATGTGAAGATGCTTAAGGCGTAACGTGTGGGATTAAGGTATAAGTGAAGTGATAATCGTTATAAAGCTCTGTTTTTTGAACTTGTTTCATTTTTTTTTCATTTAATTTTCAAACTAACTAGTTTTTACATAATTTTTATTCTGTCTAATAACTTATAATTTTTTAGGTTTTTAAAATAAATTAAAAACAGTCTTTTTTTTAATGAACATACTAGTAAAAATTATATTAAAAACAGAGTTTCTTTAAAAAGTATATATAGTTTTTAATATAAAATAAATATTAAACATCATAGAATTAAATAATTTGATATTTTTGAAATTACATAATTAATTTTATATTTCTGTTGATTTTTAATAAAAAATAAAAAATTTATATTTACTTAAAAAAGGTAATTAAAATTAAGTTGTTAAGGAGAGTGAAAAGTTAGTTTGGTTGGGTTGTGTAGGTTGAAGATAAAAAAAATTAATGTTTTATTACAAGATTGAGTTGGTTGGGTTGTGAACAAATAGTCTAAGGGGGTCGGCGACCCCAGAAAATTTTTTTATGGGAGGCCGACCCTTTGACGGTTGTAATAAGAAAACTTATCAAATGTTACATGACGAAGAGATGTCATCAACTGGTTTTATTGTTCTACACACGGTAATTTAAACAATCAAACTACAACAAAATGACAATGTTTGATAGATAATTCAATCCGGCAGACCCTTTGACGGCTTGAAGTTTTAATAGCCACAAATTTCAAAAGAGAACTAATCGGGTAGGATGTAGCCAAAACCAAATCACGTTCTTTTTTGTTTGATTCTAACCCGGATGCATTTTTTTTTTTTTAATAACGAACAAACACTATTTATTTTACATCTACTTTAATGCTAAAATCACCTCCTTCATAACCCAGTTGCGAGTATACCATTTTAGCACCATGACTCCTAAGTCTCCAACCAATTTTATTAAGCCAAGTTTATATTCCGAAAACCACAATTTCCTTATTCTCCAAGAATGTATTCTTTTCAATCTTAAAACTGAATATATATTGATAAAGTAATCAAAGAAATTAGAATCTTGTTTTACTGTGATCATTTTAATAGTTGACATTTAGATAATTTGAAATTATATACTGGATCTTATATGTATATATTGTCTAGAAAATTATCATAATAATATAATGTAATTAAATATCTTTCTTTTTCAAATAAGATAAAAGAAAACATTTTATAAGATGTTAGAAAAGTTTATAGATTTGTACCTAAGCACGTACAGTTGCAGGTCAGGTGACGGGTTCAACAGTTGCGTTTCGTCACAAAAGGACCGCTAATGCACCACGGGTCCGAGCCCTGTGTTTTGGTCTCATGGTGTCTGGTCAAACCCACCGTACACCACACAAAAGAAAACATTATTCAAGATCAAATAATAGTATGCTTCGGGAACATAAACAAGTAACAGGATGGTCATGGGAGTCGATCAAACCGAGTGATGACATGGCGTAAGATTGAATATTGAAAATTATTACTTTTTAGAGAGTTAAGATGAGAAGCACCTTTGTTAGAAGCAAGACAGATTCCATTGGCCCATAAGCTTTTATAACAGACACTTGCAGCTTCTTGTATGGTCTGTTTCTAGAACTTGACATGAAATCACCCCACAACTCAGCAATCCTAGGACCATTTTCACAACTGCATCATGTCCACCACTTCAATTAAAGACATATCCACCCAATCAAAAAGGCGAAAACCCATGAAAATCTTGTGATGATTTCACCAGCCACCATATAAAAGCCTGGATGATTTCATCAGCCATCATACTTGTAGTATATAAATACCATGACCATACTTTTAAGTTTCAACCCGCCATGCCACCGCCCTTCTCTCTGTAACTAGTTGCTACAAAGTGTCGTTTTCTAACATGAACCTGTTAAGATGCTTATGTATCGAGAATTGTCAAACAGGAAAGTCTACGCAGAGTGGCTTCTTCTCCAGCGATCTGCTCCCATCTCTAGGAGCCAACTATAACCGTTCGGTTGCTCTAAGAAAATACGCAATCAACCCTTTTGATAGACGATATAGGTGAGCCTATGATAAATTTGGCTCAGTGACTTGGTTATAATAAAGGGTTTTATTATCTCCGGTTTCTGATCTGTTTTACTTCTTCAGGGCATGGGAGATGTTCCTGGTTATTTTAGTCATTTACTCAGCTTGGATTTCACCATTTGACTTGGCCTTTCTTGATAGAAAAGAAGGTGCCTTCCGAATCTTCGACAACATTGTCAATGGCTTCTTTGCCATTGATATAATTCTAACTTTCTTTGTTGCATATCTCGATAGCCAGTCTTATGCTCTTGTTGATGATCACAAGAAAATAGCAGTGAGGTCATCAAGGGTTTTTTTTTAGATTTTTCATTCTTCCCTAAGTTTCAATGCACAGATTATGAATAATATAAATGTTGCATCATGGTATGTGAACAGGTACCTGTCAACCTGGTTTATATTTGATGTGAGCTCAACCGTACCATTTCGGTCTCTCATCCTCCTCTGCACAAATAAGGAAAGTGAGATTGGATTCAAAATGCTCGGTATGCTTAGGTTATGGCGTCTTAGAAGAGTTGGCTCCCTATTTGCAAGGTAATATCCCATATTTTATAAACTAAAATTGTGTTTGGAAGGTGTAATATACCTGAAGTACACTAATTGACAAATCTGTATGGTTCAATTCAGACTTGAGAAGGACATCAGGTTCAACTACTTCTGGGTCCGCTGTACGAAGCTCATATCGGTAAGCAAAATGTAAATAACTGATTGTCTGCATATTACAGCTTCAAAAGGCAAAACACATCCAAACACTATCTTCTACAGCTTGCTTTATTACATGCTGATTACTGAATACCAGACTCTCACTTCTAAAAACGCACATCCAAACACCCTGTTTTTAAGATATTATAAATACAATGGCAATTTAGTCCATTCTCACAAGTTAAAATATATTTAGCTTACCTCCATTTGAACTTAGGTGACTCTCTTTGCGGTACACTCTGCTGGATGCTTTAACTACTTGATAGCCGATAGATATCCCGACCCAACTAAAACGTGGATCGGTGCAGTTTATCCAAATTTCAAAAATCAAAGCATCTGGAATAGGTATGTAACAGCACTGTATTGGTCAATTGTGACACTAACGACTACTGGCTATGGTGATTTTCATGCTGAGAATACAAGGGAAATGGTGTTCGATATCTGCTATATGTTATTCAACTTGGGATTGACAGCTTACCTCATTGGGAACATGACGAATCTTGTTGTTCATTGGACAGGAAACACCAGAGATTTTGTGAGTTATCTTTCTGACAATCTCTGTGTTTTTCGATCCTTCCATTCAAGTTGTTGAAAATTTATTTTTAATGTTAAGGCACGAGTTATCGTATGTGTTAATCACAAGGTAACTAAGCGTTAAATAAGGAACAACATCAGTTCGTAACTATTAATGTTGCAAGGAAAAGTCCAAATTTGGATAGTAATATGCAAGACTAGATACATGTAACATGTTTAAAATCCACATGAATTTCAAGTTCTTACGGTTAACAAATCTAATTCCTGATAGGATCTACATCTCAAACTCCTAGATTTTAGGCATGTGCACTGTTTGATGTGGCTGATTTACACTTGAAAATGTCAGATAAACCGTTTAGCTCGGTTCCTCAATTTTTTAAATCAACCTGGCTAGACTACTGGACTGGCCAACCCATCCAAAGATGATGAAGAAACAAATTGGTTTGACCGCCAACCAGACTAAAAGTTTTAGCCAAAACTTCAAATAGAGGACCAGAAAGAAAAACTAAGGCTTCAAACGTTGTCCTTCAAAAACTGCCATTAGACTACATATTGGATTTGGTTAATGTTGATATAAAATTAAAAAATAGGCTTTGGTTCGGCAAAAATGACTAAATGCTCGCTTCAAAGTTCAAGCTGGTAAGTGTAGTGAATGGCTAGGTGTCAAAACTTTTAAGCGACCAGGCTGGTTAGATGAAACTCAGACGACCAAACCAGCCAAATGCCTCTATTTGGCAGGTTTAATTGGTTTAGATTGAACAATGCACACCCTCACTAGATTCCAAGTTCCCTTAGAAAAGAAAAACATTATATATATTCTTTTACTATTTTATAGGGATAGCAACCTACTATATTAGTATCAAATGAGGTAACAGCAAACATTAATTGACAATAAAAACTACTTTACTTGTCACTTGATATAAAAAAGCAGTTTTACTCAAACTTGTGAATTCTACTTCTGAGACAAACCTTTTGATGTAGAGGGATAAAGTCACTGCTGCTTCAGAATTTGCAACGCGGAATCATCTTCCCCCACTAATTAAAGACCAGATACTGTCCCACATATGTCTAGATTACAAAACACGGGGATTAAAACAGCAAGATACCTTAAACTGTCTACCAAAAGCCATACGTGCAAGCATTTCACGTCATCTCTTTTACCCAATTGTACAAAACGTCCATTTGTTTTGTGGCGTTTCCCATGAATGTCTTTTCCAACTGGTAATCTTCTTGTCCTGATTGTAAATCAACTCGTAGCAAAGCCTCTTTGACAAAAGGATGGCTGCAGAACAAATGAATCAAGTTCATTGTTCAAGCCATGCACATTTCTCATGATTATTGATGTGTACTATATTGTGAAAAGGTTTCTGAAATGGAAGCAGAGTATTTTCCACCAAATGAAGTCGTGATTCTACAAAATGAGATTCCTACAAATTTGTACATACTGGTTACAGGAGCAGTGGTAAGTGAATCTAAACATATTACATAGCATCTCAAATCTTCTATTGGAATATGATATACAGGATGGTAAATTCATTTTCCAATGGCAGGATATAATTGAACAAAAAGACGGACAAGATCAGGTAATGCTATTCGTATTGCCTGTGCGTCAGTTCAGATAACAAGAAAACAACCTTACTTCTAAAATATTCACTTGCAGATCATAGGAAAGGTTGTGTCAGGAGAAATATTTGGAGAAGCAGGAGTTATATACAATACACCTCAGCCATTCACATTCCAGACAAGTGAAATTTCTCAGATACTACGAATGGATGGTTCTGCACTACTCCGGATTATCCACACTGATACACAAGACGGGTTTATTATCATTAGCAATTTTTACAAGGTATTATATTTCCCAAGCATGAACCATTGAGGTGGAGTAGGAACCAGAACGGGTTGGGTTGACCAAAACAGCCTTTGTCCAACTTTTATCATTTATTAACCATTAACGCCTTATATACAATTACAGGGATAGTACTACTACAACAATATTATAAAACTTTGAATAAAACAATTAAAGATGTTGTATCTACACTTTGGGAGTCTTTCAACCCCTTCAGTCCATATGACCAGTTCCCATTTTAGCTAAATGTTTTTACTTGGCCCATTAAAAATTAATCAAAAGTTCATGGAGTATGGACCGAAATTTCCACTTCTAACTTGAAGTCCAATACCTTTAGTTTAATATGAATCTAAGAGAATACGTACACTCTATTGTTTGTCCATTTGCAGAAACTGAAAGGACATGGCGGACTATCTAAGGAGAATTCTTCTACTGATGTACATAATTATTGGAGTGAAAATCAGGTTACATGGGAACAAAGTGATATAGATTATTTACATTCGGGTGATATAAAAGAACAGGAACAGAGAAACAATCCTATATCAAATAAGAATGAAATTAATGCCAATATACCAGCAGAAGAAGGCCAAACTGCTCTTCATGTTGCTATAAACAAAGGCCATTTAGAAATGGTAAGGCTTCTGCTAGAAAGAGGAGCAAATGTAAACAAGCCTGACATAAGAGGGTGCACACCAAAGTCTCTAGCTAAACAGCAAGGAAACAAAAGTGTATATGACCTTCTATTAAGTCATGAAAATAAGAGGAACGAACACAAAATAGAATTCATAGAGCATGAAACTATAGACACTACAAAGACAAATTGGTACTCACCACCAACAAACAAGGACCCTTGTTGTTCCACTTCATTCACAGTGCCTGCTTCAAGCAGTCCCAGCTGTCATCCTGATGGAAAAATTAACAAACAGATGAAAAGGGTCACCATTCATGCAAACATCCAGAAGACCGGATCAGAAAAGAAACTTCCAAAGCTCATAGTCCTACCAGATTCATTAGAAGAACTATTGAAAATTGCAGGTAAGCTTATATAATCAATCATAACATGTTTGAGTGACAGTAAACATGCAGCCAAAACTTGATGTGCAATTCTATTGTTTTCATGAGATTATGTTACTTCCTGATGCTTTATCTCTCATCACCCTGGACATTGTTCAACTGCAGGTCAAAAATTTGGAGGCCAAAATTTTGCAAAAGTTGTGAACTCAGAGAGTGCAGAAGTAGATGATTTGAGTGTTATCAAAGATGAGGACCACTTGTTTTTCCTTTCAAATGATTACCAATGTAGGGATTACAATGGGAAGCAATATAATAAAATTTAAGAGAAATCAGATCTTGTAGCTTCAACAGGTTTATATTCAATCAAATCTAACAAAAGTTCAACAAGTGATTAAAATGCTGGCTCTTGACAGTAACTATATCCGACTCAATAATCTTAACTCATCATTGGCTTCAAGAGCAGTTACAACAAGATATGTCTATCTACTTTTTCACCCAATAACTAATATGACAGATAAATAAATGTGATGATAATACATATTTGAAGGTTAAAAAATGCATCATAGGGTTCTTTAGGTTCACAATTAAGCAGATAAAAATGTTTGTGTAGTTGAATATCAATATGGCCATATCCTTCACTCCAAGATGGAAAACTGGAACCATGTACAGTTGTACACTACATCACTATTTCATGATGTACTCACTTGAATCCTCTTGGTAAACCAGGTATTTTGTATAACATAGAAAGATGAACTATCAGCTGCTGAAAGAGAATCATTCTGTTTGGTCTTTCGTAAAAATAGGAATAGGATGAGCTTCAGTGTTAAACACAAACTCTGTTAATGGGATAACGTTACTGTCACTAAATAATAAATATAGGTACTTGAGGGTTTCACCCAAGAAAAACGATTCCATTTTGTCCCTTCTTCTAGGAGGAAGCACGGTAACATCATCCAGAGAAGTGTAACCACCAGAATCAACCTTTGTGTACTTCTCAAACGCCTCAAAGATTGACCAACCCCATTCACGATATCTGTAATTAAGAAATCCCAAACAAATAGTCAAATATACTAACAAATTGTAGAAAAACCAGGTTAACTTATGGTAAAGTATACAACAATCCAAAATGGTGTTAAATCATACTTTGAATCTCCTGTAATACGAAATAGGATAAACAATGATTCTACAGTCTCGGGACGCAAAAGGTTGTGGCGATCGGCATGTTTAATAACAATGTCATGTATATACTCTGAAGTCTTGTTTCCTCCATCAAGACCATCCTCAGAATAGCCCTGATTGAAGTAGAATAGCAGGTGCACAAAAATCATAATTTAAAAAAAAAGATATTAGGAAAATAACATAATATATATAAAAACAACTAACCTCAGAATTGAAATAAGCAATCTCAGGAGCCAACCCGGTGGATGTGACAGCATACATCTCAAAGCAAGTTTTAGCAAGATCTTCGGCTAGCTTTAGGTTTTCAAGGTCTTCAAAAGTGAGCAAATTATCTTCCATTGCCTTTGCCTTGGTAATGCCGTTGGTGGCTCCAAGTGCAAGAGTGCCAGGCAAAAAGCAGACCTAAACATGTAAGTTTTCGAAATAAAGTATAGTCAATTGACTTTAAGATGCTCAGTTTTCAATTACACAGACATGTCAAGAATGCTGACAATAAAATTCAAAATTCACTACTTCACGGAAATTTTGGTTAAATACTTTACTAGCCACAATTTCTCACCGTTTGGACAAGGTTCGGGAAATTATAATGTGAAGAATTATTTGCAATGTGCAAAAGAACAGAAACTGAAGAAACAACTTCCCATTGTTTGGACAACTTGCTATAATACTTAGTAACTTTAAATGAGTAATCGTAGAAAAAACATAAAAGAGCCAAAAGTATAGAAGCCGCCTGCATAATATCTTGTGAAAAATGACCACCAGAAGAGACAATATGCAACTTACCAGATGATCCATTTTAGGGCTAAAGCCACCGTCAACCCCATCAGGCAACTCCCCAACAAAAACCAGCCCGTTTGGCTTTGATTTTCTAACAAGGAGATGCTTTATGCCTTTCACTGCTTCAACATACATGTCATGCAAATATGTCCAATTACTTTGTCTCTGCTGAAGCCACACTTTGATAAGATATTCATAATAGCTGTCACCTCGAGAACCTAATCTAATATTGCTTCCAGAAAATTCACCAGATGAAGGGCTGGCATTCAAAAATCAAGTAATAGTTTCAGTGATGGTGCAATAAAGAACAGGGCTGGTACAGTTAAGTTGGTATATAGATTGGTTTGCAATCAAGAAAAGGTAATTCACAAAATGTTCATACCTAATGTAGATGGGAACAAGTCCTTCAAACTTTGGGAGAGTCTTCATATGTTCCAAAACCTTCATTGCTTCAAAGCTGTACTTTGGATCACCAGTAAGAAAACTAAGATAATTAAACTCAAGTTGTAAAGTCGTAGCTTCTGAGGTGCTGCTGAGTCCATCAGGAGCAGCATGCGCTGTGTGATCACGCAAAACGACATCACTGAATGGAATAGCAGTTGGACTTGAAGTGAAGGCCGTTAAAAGACGATCAGCCAAGTTTTTAGCATTTTCTAAGTAGATAGATGGTTTGGGTCCCTTGTTTGTAGGATTTGAATTACTCAAATGATAAGCACTCAAAAGACCACCAACAACACGTATGGTAGTTTCAAATAGATTAACTTGACCTTTATGAGAAATTCTTTCTGGAAGATGTTCTTCAATCCAAGAACCTGCTTCAGCAACAACATCATCTAGTTTCATTATCATGGCTGTATCTAAAGCATCCACAACAGTTGCCCCTAGACCTCCTAAACCATCAATGCCTCTCTTGCTTATTGGCATAAGTTCATCATAACCCATTGCGTAGTTTTTGTACCCGAACCAAGCATGGACAAATGCCTTCTTAACACTTTCTTGCCTAGCTGTCCATTCCATAGATTTGTTACTATTTACTTCATCAGGTGACAATCTAGGTGGAAGCCTAGGTGGCTTTCTCCAAAATCGTCCAACTCCAATGCCACCATTTATGATGGACTTATCACCTTCTTCAGATCCAACAACACCAGATACATGTTTAGTTATAGAATGTATAGGGCTTGCATGAGTGAGCATAAGGTATGTCAAACCACAGATCATTAATAAGGCCAGAAACTTTCCTGTACTACAAGTCATACATTCACGCTTCACCCTTTTGGTGAAAAAAGTATGTGAAATAACCTGCACAAATAAGAGATCAGGATTGATCAGGAAATTGATGTGACTACAGATCAGTTAAAGAGAAAGTAATAAGTAGAGATAAACTCAATATGAAAGTTTAATTCTTTCTTTAACCAGCAAGTAATCAAAATCTACAACTTGCAAAATCAAAAACAAAGATTAAAATTTATAATACTATTAAAGTTTATAACTGTTCGTAGAAAAATGTTAGCATTTTGGTGAGTATTGATATCATGTATTCATTAGCTAGGTACTCAAAGTCGATAAGGTAATGGGCTAGCAGGTAGTCTAGAGGTAAAAGAAGTGGATGCCCAAGACAAAAGAAAAGGTGCAATAATAGTAAATAGAAATACACACACCCAAATATATAGGCATGGAAAAATACACAAAAAATTAATAGCATTACACAAATATTAAAAAATAATAACAAAATAAGCAGTTTGAATCATCAAATTGATATGAAAAGTTCAAACAGCTAACAACTCGCAAAACATAAGCAAAATTCACTGTTCATCATCACCAACCAAATAGTTAATACCTAAATAAAAAAAATGGATCTCGCCTCGTCACCTTTCTTGCGCCTGGCCAAAGGCTCGCACCTTTGTTGCGCTTTGAGAGTTCCCAGCCTTGGTCTACCTAAGCGCCTAGGCAAGCACTTTTGACTAGTGTCTTCATTAGATGTATAATATTTTCGAATAAAGTTTAGAAATGGTAAATTTAGTAGGATACAAATCAAGGTTGAGAAAAAAAATAAAATAGAAATTAGGAGAACTATTTCTCATGTTAAATACTTGAATTTGATTAAAGTTGAAATGTTGAATAAAATTAAACTTCAAATTGCAGAACCTAATGCATCTCCCAAAATTCAATTAAACATACTCTGTTATTGAGTGTTTTTGCTCCAAAGTCCAAACACATATATTCAAAAAAATAAAACACAAATAATGCCTTTGGTCATTTTAATATAATATGGCCATTATGTAGAAGGACATGAAATAAAGTTTTACTGTCCCAAGGAAAGCTAAGCTCTTTAAGGGCTTCCTTCTTTATCTAAGCAATTGATAGGCTTGGCTGCTTGGGTGGTTTGTTTACATATTTAATGTTTTAATCATAAAAGAACTTTGTTTATTATATTATTTGGTTCTACAAGCGTATATATATAAACATATAGGCATACATAAATGCATCAACACATTCTTAATGTTTTAGAATCCTTAAATCCTGGCATGCGTATATCATGACTGTATCCCTACAAATAGGTACAAAAATATTGCTCTCCTCTGCCTTTTGCAACTGATTGGAAATAGAATTGCTGAAATAAATACACTGAGAATAAGAAGGATAGTCGGCCCGATGCGAGAGGGGCTAGTCTTTGACTACAAAGAAAACCCGATAATCAAAACATGAACAACAAAACAACCGAACAACTAAGGTACTAATAATGAAACAAAGATAAATAACTAGGAACAGTAGGAAACCCATCTGGAGCTGCTCCAAGTCTCCAACGAATCAATTGGGTTAACCGGACCCATTGGGTACTTATGATTATTTCCCGCCCAAGCAAACGACTTGTCCTCAAGTCAAAAAGGAGATTGACACGCTAGCAAGTCATGATTTTCCCATAATGGTTTGATGGTGAGGCGGTGGAAAGTGGCAAAAACTTTGTATGTTCAATGTCACTCCTTGCAACTTCCATTTTTTACCATTGATGGTGAATATAAGAAACATCTCATTCGAGTTGGCTTGAACCATGTTTAGACTGACCAACCATTAAATGTCTAGTACCACGTCAGCATCCCATCAAAAAAATAGATAAAAGTCTCCGTATTTTAAGATCAAAATGTTGTAACGAGAAATTCATGCAAACCTGATTGGCTGATTACAACGAATGATATCTCCAATTTGCACACCAAAAGGAGTCACAAATTTTGTTAGTAGATTCGCTTTTTCGAACAAGCGTTCAGCAACAAAGTTATGAGTTGACCCGCTATTAATCAAAATTGGTACCTTAGGAGAGTTGATAATCCTGTGAGGCGTTATAGCGGTAGTGTGCAACTTACCTTTGTTAGCATGTAGACTAATCTCAGCCATTCATCATTTCATCCCGATTAATGCGATCCATATTTATCACTGCAACGAAAGAATTCTCTCTTAAGGAAACAAGACTATATCTCTGTATTCAAAAAATTCAAAAGGGTGGGGAGTCACAGCCAGGTTACGGTTAGATGAAGGAGCTTTGGTATTTGTAGTGGTATTTGAGCTCGTCCTCAACCGATTGTGAGTCGTCTTCAATTCAAATTTCACTGCTAAACTCATTGCATTGTAGATGGGTCGTGTGTTATGAATGCGAACATTAGCTTTCAACTCCTTCAAACCATTTAAGAACACACCTAACAAGCATTATCGAGCCAGTTGGATACCCGTGTTGATCTCTTCATGAATTCCTATCTGTACTCTTGCACAGTGTCTGTTTGTTTGATAGGGGTACTCGTCCGGATTCTAAAACTCTGTTGACCCAAAATTTTTCTGCAAGGTGTCAACCAGGTCTTCCTAGATTTAGATGGACTATTCCACTGATAACCATGAGTGTAAATCCAGGGCATCCCCTTCGAGATGCATGGCAGCAGCATCCTTTTTCTCATCATCAGGTATTTGACAGTTATAGAAATATTATTTTGCTTTTAGTATCCAACCTTGTAGGTCTCCATCATTAAAGGCTGGGAATTCGATCTTAAAGTGGATATGTTAGTAATTATATATGTTTACAATACATATTTCTTTGCATTTTTTAGTCATTTTTGTTACAAAATTCATTTACTTAGACTTATTTGTGTTTTATTTGAATTTTGTAGTTGTCAAAAGAGATTCTGTGATTTTTGTGAAGAAAACTCAAAATTTAAAGAAGTTCAAGAGGAAAAATGATTTTTATATGATCATATCGAAGCTGGATATGCTCATATCAGCTGTCAAACTTCCATGGGGTTGGTAATGATGGTTTTGATGCCAAGAGCTTTCACCTTCCTCAACCCTTCCTGAACGTCGCTTGATTTTTCTCAAGTGAGAGAGGGTGTGGGTTTCAAGAGTGGCTACGTCATCTTTGAGGAATTTCATGGCTTCCAAACAGGAAGCATGGCGGCGAGTTAGGCAGCAATTGGGTTAGGGTTTGTACTGTTGTTATCTGGCGGATTTGTGGTGCTTCGAGTAGACAGTACCATCTTGCTATTGATTTCCCGGAATGGAACCAAATGATAGGAACTAGAATTGCTTAAATAGATTCACTCATAATAAGAAGGATAGTAAACCTATTTAAAAAGGAGCTAGCCTCCGAGTACCAAAAAAAACACCGATAATCAAAAACATAAATAGCAAAACAACTAAGGTACTAACAATGAAACAAAGATAAATAATTGTCCCATACTCCCACTAGTTTAGCTCCTCCACTAAGTGTCTAAGCGTAGCTAGTTTCTGCTTATCAACCCTAGGAACACATAAGGATCACATGGGAAACCCATCTGGAGCTGCTCTAATGAGTTAGTTGGGTTGACACGACTTGTTGGGTACTTATTACAGTCTCTTCCATAATAAGTAAGAAAGTAAATTTCACTCAATTATACTATTTTATCATTAACTCCATTTTCAAATCAATTCGTTTAATAATTGTTCAAGTACACAATGTCAAGATCCCTCATTTACCATTCTAACACCATCAAGTAAAAGTGGCTTTGGCAAAAAGTTACTGTCTTTATCATACTTCGTTTATGTGCAAACTTCTTATCAGCAGCAATATGATACACAAACTGCGATGGTAAACAAATTCAAACAAGGTTTTCTGTATTTCTCCCAATCAATAGCACTGACCAACAATACACTGCATTCATGAGCCATCTACTATGCCTAATAGACAAACATAATTGTTTAACTAAGCAAAATGGTATGAGGAAGTTCGATTTAACTCTGCAAGTAGGCCTCTGGACCACGTCAATCAGTGTTGGGCTTAAGCATTCATCCTGTAAAAAACTTTTAATCTATTGATCTAAAACCTATAAGAATCCACATTATCAGAAGGATCTTTTTGCTGGTACTTGCTATCAACTAATAGACCAACTAATTAGACAAAGGAACATTCTGTGACTAATATCACTGCATTTAGCTTTATACATCACTAACTAGACAAAAAAACATTTGCGTTACACATTACACAGACTATCCAACTGTTCCAGCAAAGTGTAAGCAAACCTACAACTCAATTTGGATCAATCATTCATAACAATGATACAGACATCCTGAATTCCACTCGCGGATCCACACTCACATGTGTCAATTCGCCTAAACACCAAAAACCTACCACATTCAGACCAAAACACCAACAACTCAGATAAACACACACAAAACCAACAGGATTACAAACGCGATCCAAACAACTACAATCCAACGCCTCCAATACATCCTATTCGACCGAGTTTTGACCTAAATAAGAGAAGTAATTGCGATCCAAACAGAACCGCTGAAAATCATGCAGAGTCTTAGATCGAGCTAACAAATAGCATACCTGAAACAAGGATCGTCGACGAAACTTCGCATTATCGTACTGTACGTCTTTCATGGAGTAAGGGAGTGTGTTGGAAGACATTGGCCCGATGGCAACGATCGTAAGAGGATGATCTAGGGTTTTGGATTTCAGATCTGTGTGAGTGTGTGACTATATGACCAAGGATAGGTGGACTTGTTCGTAATCTGAAGTCAACGTGCAGACTCTCGGTTGATCATGTTATAGGCTCGTAACCCACTCGATTTGATTCAAAGAAAGTGAACAATTGTGGAGCCGATTATTGGCTCTAGTTCGGTTGAAGTTGTATCATTTGTTTAGGTTTTGAATGGGGGTTAATTAGTGTGTTTTGGTCTCGTTTGATAGGTTTTGATGATAATTTTAGTTGGAACTGTTAATTATGGTTTGAAAGTCTATGGTTTTAATCTGGTTGGATCAGTTGATTTTGAGGGTTTAATGGTTTGGTATTATTTACTTTGAACCAATCAACCAATTTATTATATTTTTCAAAGGCATAATTATGTATATATATTTTAAGAAAATGATTTAAATAATTCTATTAGGGTATCCCGTATATATAATCTAGATATCCCGAATATATAATCTATCTTATTTTATAAAATATTTGAGGAGTATAAAATGGTGTATTTTTTTCTCATCTTAGGATATCTAACAAACCTATAAGGATAGTGGTAATTTAATGATAGATTTTTTTCTCATCTTAAGATATCTAACACACTCAATACTAATTCCATACCTATCCCACCACACAAAACGAGCATACAACCCACTCTCCACCTGCTCCTACATCGTTGCCCCAATATGCCAAACCAATACAAGCTAGTTATCCTTCTATACCCCCAAACATCCTCCCTGCCACCTACTACCCCCATCACCACACCTACCAACCTAACCAACCTTCCTTCCAACATCCGTCTTATATAAACCCATAGCAAAAGACTAGATCTTTAAGCCTAACCCGCATTTCATGGATCCCACCTTCACTTCGACACACATATCGCATTTGCAACATCCTACCTTAAAGCCTTATCTGATCTAAATTGGCAAGAAGCAATTTTTATGAATATAAAACCTTAGAGAAAAAAAGTACATGAGAATTGGTTTCATGTCGGAATCCTATCTTGTTACCCGTTGCATGTGGTTCCCCTGCCATAAATTTAGATTAGATGGCAAACTTGATCATTATAAGGTCGGGTTGGCTGTAAAAAGAAAATCACAAATAGTAAGGACAAATAGTCTTGATACATTTAGTTCGGTTGTAAAACCAGTACGGTAATAGTAAGGACAAATAGTCTTGATACATTTAGTTCGGTTGTAAAACCAGACACCGTACACACAAACTTTTATCTCTTGCTCTTTCTATGAACCGGCTTATACATCAGTTTGATGTAAAAAATACACTTTTACATATTGAGTTACAAGAAATACTTGCATACATAAACCGTTGAGGTTTGTGGACCCTTCTTGACCATAAAATGGTGGTGTTAAGTCCTTATACAGACTTAAACCGGTGCCTAGGGCTTGGTTCACTCATTTTTCTGCTTTTATTCGGTCACGAGGATTTAAATGAAACACATGGTGTAGCTCATTATGTGTTTATCGCCCACATGGATAACTTGCTTGTCTACTTTATGTCGATGATATTATACTAACCCCTTCCGCCGTATACTTACTTAACAGGAGTATCAATTTCCTGTTACATGAATTTGCTATGACATATACATCACTTTGTTGGCATTATAGCCACTCGTGATAATAAGGTCATATTTTTTATCCCGATCTCAATATGCTAACCATTTTATATCGAGCTAATATGGCATCATGCAAATCGTTTGCTACATCGATTGATACATCATCATCATTTTTGGGGGCCTTCCGATACCCAACATTTACTCGTTTTTTTAATATATCATATGCAGTTCAACGGGTCTATATGTTTTATGCATGTTCCTTGGGAACTATATTTCAATTTCATAAAGTGCATACTTAGATGCATTCATGGTAGTATTCATTATGGCTTGCAATTAATCCATAATCCTAGTACTTCCTTGATTGTCTACTCTGACTAGAATAAAATACATTATTACTAGAATAAAATACATTCAGGGAACTATTCATTATAACTTTTTATAACACATCAAAATTTACTAAGAAAACAACAGAATAAAGAAGAAAGGGAAAATTTACACAAGTGGTGGGGTCAAAGTGTAAAAATAACAAAACTTTAATATTTTCTGTTTAAAAGAAGCATGACCGCCCATACATCGCCTTTCTACTCATACTTTTGACTGCAAAAGAAGAAAGAAGAAAATAGCAGAAGTTTCATCGGTTTCTAGAGAGAGAGAAGCTATGAATTTGCAAGGTGTTAGAACTTTTATGCTATCGGGTGTGAAAGAGATTTGCTCAAAAGCAGCAACAGGTGAGTTCTAGATCCCCGGTTTTATATGTTTTAACTTGTTTTGGGGCTGAAAATGTATGTAACAAACTTTTTATAAATCTTAGTATGCACTACTGTATGTTTTACCATGTTTGTACGGATGAATGTGTGTTTATGTATGAATTGTTGTGTTACATGCTTACATGAAAGATTAAGGTGTTAGTATGTTAGATAATGGTCAAGAAGCATGATAGGTTGATTTTCTTGGGACTGAAATAGTGAAAATTTAAATGGAAGTCAGCCCATGCGCCTAACATAGTCCCATGCGCCCAAACATAATGCCCATGCGCCTAAGTCAACCTATGCTCCCAAACATAATGCCCATGCCCCTAAGTCAACCTATGCGCCTAGAATGCTCATGCGCCTAAGTTTTTCCCATGCGTCTAAATACCATGCGTCTGTATAGTACTCATGCGCCCAAGCAGTGCCCATGTGCCTAAGCCTTTCCCATGCGCCTAAGTTTTCCCATGCACTTAAGTTTTCCCATACGCCTAACTGTCCATGCGCCTGCATAGTACTCATGCGCCCGCATAGTACTCATGCGCCCGCATAGTACTCATGCGTCCGCATAGTGCTCATGCGTCTAATACCTTAGATAAACTTTTTGAAATTTTGGAGAATTAGAAACTTAATGATTAAGACCATAAGAAGTTTTTGGTGGTTATGTTGATGGTATTATGTACTTTGAAGTATGTTTTGCATTTTCCATATTACTTAATATTACACTAGTGTGTGCCCACGCGCGTTACGGCGCATGCGTTGAATAAGCAAAAAGTGTATGTGTTTTGGCGTGATTGAAGGTTATGGTTTGTTTGTTAAAATAAACATGTGTACTTTTGACCCAATTTAAGGTTATTGTT
>BJCN01337337.1:20174-32408 GCA_018326445.1 Flaveria brownii
ATATATATATAAAAGGGAACATGGCAAACATGTTAAGACCCTCACAAAACGTATTTTTAATGCATAAAGCTTCTTTAATTATATTATAGAGAAGCATATTATCATTTAAATAATATATTTATTATAGTTATAACCAACTCACTGACTATTTATATTTGATTAAAAATCCTCTAGACAAAAAGAGTTTTGGGTCCATCTTGACCCTACTTCGATCCGTATGAAAATAAACTCCCATATTGCCACCTTTGATGCTAAAACAAAAGTCAAAATAAAGAGGAATAACAATATAATATCTGTGTTCTTTAGATGCAGTCAAATTACTCAAATACTACTTAGAAGTTTGACTTATCCTCTTTAAGCAAATGGTTGAAAGTTGACCGTTGATATGTTTGTAGAAAGTCTTGGTAACAAGTAACAAGTTGAAAGGAAAACGCACAAATTAAACATGTTTTTCGACACGTAGGATTCACATTACAAATTAAGCGACCAACCACATTTTCAAGATCCTGATGTGTTAGTCACAAAAACAATATATTACACAGTTTTATCTTAATCTTTGAATAAAATGATTTAAACGCATCAAAATTAGTCGGTTGAATTTGACCAATTCCCATTTAGGTAACTAGTGTGTGCCCGCACGCGTTGCGACGCATGCGTTGAATAAGCAAAAAGTGTATGTGTTTTGGCGTGATTGAAGGTTATGGTTTGTTTGTTAAAATAAACATGTGTACTTTTGACCCAATTTAAGGTTATTGTTTGTGTGTTTAAAGGGGCATGTATTATTTTTGTTCAAACATGTAACGTTTGTGGACGATATGATATAGTAATACGATACGTTGAAAAGTAGCAACATGTAATTAGTAGTAGCAATAGTCTTAGGAAGACCATTAATAGTGTGAATGTGTAAGGAGAATATATTCCCAAAACGGACGTCATGAAGTACTGTTGAATAAGCAAAAAGACTATGTCATTTATTGAAGTTGAACGTTATGGTTTTTATGTTTGTAGGGGAATAAAGGGAAATGTGTCAATTATGTTTGGACATAGAAATTATCTTAAAACATGACATTGTAATACGGTAGATAGTTTGGTACTTGTACGTTATGGTGTTTCCGGTTTGTCATAACGCTTGCACATCTCAATTATCTCATCCATATTGGTTGTCCACCATTCTTCGTCCCAATCACTTGTATTACCTTCCTTCTGCTCAACATATTTTTCATTTTTGGATGTTGAAAGAGTCTTATGTTTCTTATCCTCCTTTACTGGTGTTGTTACCTTCGGATGTGGTGTTGCTGAAAGGAAGCAACATTTCGTTACCAATTTTTTTGAGCACGTGTAAGGGGTGTTGTTTACTGTAAGTATGTGTCGTTACATAGATGTGTTTGTGTGTCTGTGTGCATATGCATATATATGTTCATACGTAAAAAAGTGTAAGGGAAGAGGTGAATTTGCATGTACCCGGTTTTTGGTCTTGGGGGATTGTTTGCCTTCATCGGTTGCTGTTTTGGATGCCTTTAAATTTGCCGCAGGCGAATTAGGACGTGGCCTTTTTTGTCTTGGTTTCCTGATAAGGGTAGTTGTTATTCTTTAAATAAAAAGCATGTACGAAGCATGATAGGAGGGAGATTAAAATGTAGTACATACCAGTGGGTTTTGTGTTCCTATTCCCTGTAGCATCCATGTTGTGTATGAGAATCTGTTATATGTGTCGTTGAATGTTAGTAATGCTTATGGGTTGTATATGATGTAAGAGTTTGTGCGGATGTCATTGCATTTAATCATATTTGTAGGAAGTAGGTTTTGTTAATTTTTTTGTTTTTTTGCATGTTTCTGAGTTGTGTTAATTTTGTTGTGTTTTTAGTGTTGTACCTGTTTTTCACTGTAGGACTTCACGGTATACGACATTACAAGTGTACACTCCATGTTTTTCTTTTTTTTTGGTATCGGTGATGAGGACCTTTGTGTTTTCACGTGATATGCCTCTTGACAGTGCATCGTATAGTTGGCCATGTGAGAAAACCGGTTGAGGTAGGTAAACACCTACGTATGGTATTGTTTGGCCTTGTGATTTGTTTATTGTCATGGCAAAGCTTAGCTGGATAGGGAATTGTTTTCTTTTCAATTTAAACGGGAACATGTCATCCTCAGATAGGCACAACGCTACTCTTGGTAGGAACACCCTTTTTCCCTTATGGTCACCTGTTGATATTTCCGCATCAATAATGTTTTGTTGAAACCCTTTGCAAATAAGTTTTGTGCCATTGCAAAGGCCATGTGACAGGTCGATGTTTCGTAAAAGCATAATCGGGCATCCTATTTTTAAACGCAAAGTATGTGGTGGCAAACCGCTGACGTTTATGGAGTTTAAGAACTCTGATGGATATAGGTTTTGGTGGTCATCGTCCGCGGTGTCAAAGTTGTAGTAAAGTTTTTCCACCCCCCTCAAAAATGTTGATCATGAGGTTGTTAATCTCGTCAACGTTCTCATTTCTAGTGGTCAAGATTGCCCTGGACGTTACATATTCTGAGGAGTTGCTGTTACTTTGGATGGACGGGAAGATGGCATCAATTAGTTGTGCCAGCGGCGTGTCTTTTGTGGTGAATGGAATGGCCATGTCCTCTGGGATGTGAATGAGTGCTTCGTCTATGGTTGGTTCAGTTCCGTTACCCACGCGTAACAGAAATTCCGAGAACCAAGGATCTGTGATAGCTCTCATGTTAATTGACAGTCGCATCTTTTTAGTTAGTGTCCAGATTTGTGACATTCGGAGGCTGGCATCGACTATTTGTGCTCGTGTTCCTCGTCTAATAACCGGTAGCACTTGCCTGAAGTCTCCTCCCATTACCATTATCTTTCCACCGAATGGGATATTTTTCCCAGTGATGTCTTGGAAGGTTCGGTCAACTGCCTCAATTGACTGTCGCTTGCACATTGATACTTCGTCCCAGATGATTAGTTTTGCCATGTTGATTAACTGAGCGAACCCACTTTGTTTTTTGATGTTGCATATGGATTTTTTTATCGACGTTAATCGGGATCTTGAATCTTGAGTGTGCTGTTCGGCCGCCCGGCATGTTGTTTGCTGCCACTCCTGATGAAGCTGTTGCCAATGCAATTAATCCACGTGAACGGACCTCAGCGAGTAAGACCTTATACAAGAATGTCTTGCCTGTTCCTCCTGGGTCGTCTGAAGAACACTCCTGCCTGGTCATTTGAGATGAGCTTCATAATCTCATCAAACACACTCTTCTGGTCCGCATTGAGGGATTGTTTCGCATGTAAGTGTGTGGGGTCAACAACTATATTCCACTCATCTTGTATCTCCTGAGTTGCTGCTTGTTGCATGGTTACCTCATTTGATATTATTGGGAGGTCAAATTGATGGAGTGCCTTACCCATGGACTCTAGGTGTTTTTTGATTTCAAAAAGAACTATGTCTTGGATGTGCCTTGGATTTTGCGAAACGCATTGATGGTCTTCTGCCAAGAATTCAAAATGATCATTCCACAGTTTTCGTACGTTGGCAGGTTCACAGAACACCAATATTGTTGTAAATAACCGGCGGAGAGCAGTCGGAAACTGGAAGACAGTAGCCTCATCAAGGCACTGTGATAAGCTGTTGTCATTTTCAATCAATCCCTGGTAGAGAGCTGTTATGCGAATGGTCGGGTGTTCAACTCCTTCAACTGTGTGAAGATATCGGAATGAAGTAGGACCTCTTACGTTTGTTAGAAGTAGTCGGAGGTAGTATCGTTCCCCTTCGGAGGGATTAGCCGAAACGATACGACCTTTTTGTGGGTTCTATGATCGACGATTCCAATAACAGGACCCGACATTCCATGTGAAGTGGGTGGGGAAATCCTTGTACAAATATTCTCTGGCTGTTACATCCGAGCTGTTTTTGGTGAAGAAAGCCGTCAACATTGTTTGTTTATCCCGTTCCTTATATACCAGTGTAGAAAGGATTGTTTGGTCTGTGAATGTGACCATGTGTTGGTCTGGTAGGTGTAGTTACAATGTTAAAATTGCCGGGTGGATGTGAGACAGAGGGAATGAGAAGATACGCCACATTGCCTCAGGTGGTGATATATATCTTGCATCCTGAAATCGTTTTATTTCATTGATCACGGGTACGTCCTCTGATGTTTGGTCTATGCTGATCACTTGTTTGTCGTGCCCTTTGTAAATATATTTGAAAAGGTATTTCACGGATTTTATGCTTGAGCAAATCTTGACATTAATGTGGCAGTTGAACAACATCAGTAGTTTAGGGTTGAACGGGACGACCCATCTATTGTCTAGTGTCTTTCCTCTGACATGGGCATTTATGCCGTTGTTGCGCCTTCGATAAACTGGGACGCATCTTCTCCTTGTGTTGTGTGGTTGTTAAATTGCCTTGGGTAACGGAAGCGACAGGCCTTAGGTTTTCCTTGCATGCATGGGCTGGTGAGTCTCAAGTTCCCACAAGGGCCGTGGATCATGTGTTTTACAACCACGGCGTGCAACATAGGGTGGGTTTCGATACGTGGGATCTCAGCTGAGACAAACTTATCGTATTGGTCTGGGCTGCTGATTCTATGGTTGTTGTACATTATAAGCAGGAAATGTGCATGGGGTAAGCCACGTTTTTGGAACTCGATCACATACACATATGATTTCACCTCACCCAGTAGGTGCTTTTTGAAGAGATGTTCTTTTAGGTACTCCAACTTAGCACGAACACCCTTGAGACGAGATCTGGACGGTCTTGTGCAGTTTGTCCTGTTTTTAAATTGTTCGTTATCTCAGGCCACTGTGGGTTGCATGTGATGGTTAGGAAGAACTCTGGTTTTCCATCATCATGTACTAATGCCATTGCATTAAGGAAGCGGTGGCGCATGTCTCGCGGACCACCAATGAAAGATGCCGGTAGTACAATTCGCTTGCCAATTTTGCTGGCATGTACATCTCTGGCATTGACGCAGTCAACAATTCCCTGGTATAATTCAGCCTGTATTCTCGGTTGGTTTTTCTCACAAAATTGTAGCCGAGAGGTCTCCAGCTTTATACACATCTACTGAAAACTGTTGGAGCAATCTGCCACCAAGTAGGAGAACATTTTCTACTGGACGGGTTTGAAATTTGTAGCAGTAGTATTCTCGCATAGATACGGTGCTTCTGCCTCTTCGATTTGTCCATTCTGCACAAATGGTAAAGGTTAAGAAGGGAAATAGTTATCTATGAAATTATGTAGGTATGATGGTTTTAGGTTTTGTGCGCACCATCCATGTCGTCGTACATAGTTTCCTGGTCTTCCTGGCATGCAACAGTGTCCGCTCCTTGGCGCGGTATACTTGGATGCCAGCCGGACTCACCATTAGGAAAGAACAGGGGATATGCCAATAGGTCAAAACAACCGTAGTATGGTTGAATACTTTGTTGATGTTTTGTCCTGCCATGGACAATGATGCTTCGTTTATATGAGGTGATGTTGTCATTGCCCTCCACCCAAATACCTGCCACCTCGGATGTGGTTGGGTGGTTGTAGACACATTGGTCCAGTTCAACAGATGCATTTAGGCTCACTTTGTAGTTGTCTAAGGGTCCTAATTCTTGCGAGACGTCTAAATGTCAGCACGTATGGTTTTGCAGATAACGCGCGTGTGACCATTTCAGTAATGGCGCGATCCAAGTTCGGCCATTCCAAGCGGTGGTCTAGCTCCGTATCTGGGTCGTAAAAGTATAGTTGGAGGTATCTTGGTGTCCCGTCCTGGGGGACTAACTGGTCTATCTTGTGGTATATTCCTTTGTGGGCCCGAAATGTGTAGACACCGCCTCTCATGTTGCTTACCGTCTCGTCTAGCGAGACACCCATAAAGGTGAAAGAGAAGTTGGTGTTGTACGCGCGTATGTTTTCCCGAAAGGTGCGACCAACGTCATCCTGGGTTGTGAAAAGGTACTTTAGCTCTCGTGGGATGTCAGTGGCTGCTAGTAGTGTTTTCCCATTCATACAACAAAAGGTTGGGAATTCAAAGGGGAAACGTTGCGCCTCACAATATGAGCAGGGGCTGCGTTGCCGAAGGGTACGATGGGTTTGTGGGCAGGTCTACGTAGGCGATGTTGTGTACATCCCATGGCTGCGTCGTCACTACATTTTGTGGAGTAATAACAACGGTTGACTGCCCACATATCGGAGTAGACGTCTCGGATTGAGTACCTACATAAGGAGTTGTAACGATCAGTGTTTCTAGTTGAGTAGACTTTGATCAATCGGTTATTGGTATTGGTACGTGAGTAGAAACCTGGCATTGGAGTTTCTGTCTCACTTATATGATCTGCACGTGGCAGTGTACGACTATGGCTTGCAGTGGTTGTAGTAGCATTTTGGGTTGTTGTGGCGGCTTTACGTGAAGCATGGTATCGTTTGTTACGTTGTCTACGCAGTTCAAGTGAGCTGGTGGGGTCGGACAGATCTCTTTTATGTTGGTTTGGCATGTGGGGTTGGCGTCCGGTTATTGTCCACGACTGTACATGCCATTTGGAGAATATGAGGGGTAAGGTGACTACTGAAGAGAATATACATGTGGAGGGAGAGGGTTAAGTGTATAGGGTGGGGTGTTGGTAAGTGTATTTTTACGAAGTCTAGGTATTGCATATGTGTGTACATTGTGTTATTGATTTGTTTTATTTAAGGGGACGTCACATACAATGGTCGTGTAGCATTTAATTTTTTTTATAATTGTTATAGGGTAAAACAGGTGAAGAACACTTAAAAACAGGTAGGTGGGCATGTAAGTTATATTTGTATGTAAACAAGATAAATGATATGAAGTGTAATTAAATGGGAAAAGTATCCTGATAAGCTACAATAGGCAAAGTACACACTCGAGGTCTGACATGAAGATATGTTAGCTGTAATTTTTAGAATCTACTTATTTCTCAGAACAACCATGACACCTTCAAAGAAGAACATTAACTGAAACAACCAACACAAAACAACCTACAATTCATCATATAACAAACAACACTGTAGAAACACTGAATCTCTCAGCAACAAACTATTAGTACATTACATCGATGAAAAGGAATTAAAATGGGATGGTATAACGATTTGATCAAACAGTGTCTATGTTTAAAAATTAAACATTCCATGAAGATCATAAAACACCAAAGAAATGAAATTGACATGTCATGTTTCTGTTTCGTATATGATGTCAACCTTGGTAACTGCACTAACTAAAATCCTTTCATGCTAAATTGTAAGAAATCCTAATACGGAAAGTAAATCAAACTTTTGGTGCGACAAGGGTTTCTATGAAAACCGCCCCTACATGCCCACGAAACCAACTCACTGGGTATAAACGTTGTAACGCGTTGTTGGCCACCTCGATTTCATATAATTTTCTTGTGTGGCTCATGACTAACCAATTTCCGTTTGTCATGTAGTGTGTAATTGTTAGCCATGATGACAACGGAATTGGTGGGATTAGAGGTGTTGGGAAGAGGCTAATCCACTGTTGTTCTTGCAACACCCATATGCCAAGCGACATATCTTGGAAGCCAGTTGTTAGTACCATATGCAAGGTGTTTTGCACGTCCAGTAGAATGCCTTGGAAAATGTCTGCTGACGGGACGTTGGGGAAGTTGATCTCTGTTATTTGCTCAGTGTTAGTATTAAACCCAATGACATCATTCCTTCCTACAACCCAGCACTCGTAAACTGTGAAGTATAGTGTGCTGCCACAAAGGGTGCCATGTGACCAGTAAAAATGGCCGGTTACGTATGCTGGATTTATGTTGAAGGGGATGATCCTCCATGTGCCCATGTTTCAGGAGTACACTTGCGCTTGAACAACGTTTGATCTTCATGACATGTGTAGTACGCGATAGTCATTGGAAGTGGTGTTGTATAGTCCGACAGTGTCTAAAAAATCCTCGTACATGCCATGGCCATCATCGGTTTGCAGGCGCTTGTATAAAGTAGTTGTTGGATTCCACAGGACGAGCTCATTACTATAGTGGAAGCAGCCACAAAGTAACCCATCCAAGTGTGTCGGTATCATGACATCGTTAACATTGGGCTCGAATGGTAGGCGAGTGATGGTTGCTGGTCCATATTCTTTGGTTTGAAGGTCAATTGGATGAATAATGGAGTGGAGGTCGCGGACAAAGAGTGTCTTTTGGCAACCTGTTTGTGATGCTCGTGAACAGTGTGCCCTCTCAAAGTCTCGGGTGGAAAGCAAGGCATACCACTGTTTGCATACAACCCTGGATCTGGCAGCATCCTTTGCAGGCACCCTTGTTAGTATATCAAAGACCACCACTTCAACAGGTAGGATTGTCATGCTGGTGGGTGGGGGGGGGGGCAAGAAAGATCATGAAAAAGTGCGTGCAATCACTTATATAACCATTTTAATGAAACAAAATGCGGTGAAGTGTGGATGTTTTCCGTCCACTGTCTTTATAGATTAATGATAATAAAGGAATAAATAATTTAAATTTAAAATGTGAACATAATAATAGCATGCAAAGTTAGAATCACAAAGTGTTATAAGCAGGAGCAAAATATGTGTCTTGCAAGTATATTTGGCACAATATGTAACTACATAATTGACAATCAATTAGCGTATCAACAAATGGTTGTGTTTTCGTAAAATCAACCAGCTATGTTTTTCAAAAGATGGCAACAAAAATCGGATGTTACAAACAAGGTGTTTATCATTTTCGGCATACACAAACCTTATTACTTTTCAATAAAGTAGCATAAATTCAAAGCCTAATCTCTTTTATTAAATCTGTGGAATTATAACACATAGTTTATAAAAAATTACAATCATAACGTCAGTGTAGATTACTCAATCCTAAGTGTATATAACAGTACAAATTGTTCCAAAAGTCAATGTAGAATACTCAATCCAGTGTCTACAGTTTCATGTGTTTCCTGTGAAGCTCAATTATGGGCTGACTTTTCTTTATCTATGTGCACGTGCAATTCAAGAGGAACCTCAAATCCTTAGGAACACTTTAAGAAAACAGAAGGAGAAAACTATGTCCTTTAGACCAAAAGAAACAACAAACAACGTTTAGATTTTCTTTTTTACCCTATACGAAAATATCAAAGTTTTTCAAATGTGACAGGAGAGATTGGAATTGTTATTGGAGCAAAAGTGCAACTCAATCAATGTAGTAATAGGCTCGCAGACATAGTCTTATACTATCAATAACCATCTATGAAAGAACAGTGGTATAAAATGATCCGTTATTTCAAAACATAAAAACACGCATAACATAGGCAATAAATTGATTAAAACTCAAAAGACTCTCAATCCAAGGTTTTTCCTACTTAGAAAACAGCCAAACAACACTAATTAAAATAACTATCAGATCTTAACTATGCACCTATAATCTCTACTAATATCAATAAATGTAGCATGCCCATATCATCAAATAACTTCAATTAGTATAAATCAGTTTGCTGCAATAACGTCATTTAAACAGATTGGCCAGAATGTGAAGAACCCAATAATTAAATTTCCCCTAATTAAGAAAGATTACCCAATCAAGTTATCAAAAAGTAAGACATTCACCTCCTGGCAAACCTCCAACTACAAATTTTGGCAGTCACCAACTGTCAAATCTCAACTATTTGATCTACAAATTTCATTAGTTAGATATAAACACAAAATACCCACAAACATAATGTTTTAATTAATGGTAATCAAGAAACTACAAATTATTGATAGAGAATATAATGCGGTTGTGATTAAACCTTACAACAAAGCTAGCTTATGATTTAAAAGAGGTGTTATATAATGCAGCTTTCATATTTCTAAACAATTTATTATATATACAAACATAATGTTTTAATTAATGGTAATAAACAGACTACAAATTATTGATAGGGAATATAATGCGGTTATGATTAAACCTTACAACAAAGCTAGCTTATGATTTAAAAGAGGTGTTATATAATGCAGCTTTCATATTTCTAAACAATTTATTATATATGAAATCAAAGTGAATACATATAATATCAATGAAATTCGACACATTGTTTCTAAGTTGGTTAATCATTCATTTTTATGTAAGCAAGAAGTTTTATATGAAACTTATGAACAATATGCAGAACAAGCAAAGCCTAACATATATTAACGACGTAGAATTGTGATCATTTTAGGAGCAAAAGTTTCAGCTCCAGAAGAATAGATTTGTGTATAATATAGAGGATGAAATCTCGTGTGAAGTAGCATGTTTTTCAATGAATAATCGGGAAATATACAGGCCTGATATGTATGTAACATATATGAGTATGAAGATATATCACAACTTTCTTCATCATGTTTTTCTCTTAACCTTGGCATATGTTGGTAATGCCGATGTTGCATTCAAAATATTATATGGAACAGAGTGCAGATTAGATTACACAAGTAGTAAAGCACATCAACCCAGCCCAGGGAAACATTAACATTTCAATAAAACAAAAAAGTGAAACTTCAAACAAAAGAATTCAAACACAAATGTGTAACAAATTCATGCAAAATAACATGAAATCGATCATATTAAATCATGTCATCGTTTCTACAGTGCTAGTAATAAAAGAGCATGCAAAAGTGCAGTGTGATGCAACAATTTGTATATGTGTTTCTTATATCTATGGTGCCATTTCAACTTCTAAAAATGTGAAACAGTTCCAATTCGTGGCAGAATCAAGACCGACAAATGATGTAACCCTAATAGCAAATAAAAGAAGGAAGTGAAAATCAAAGAAATACCTTGCCCAAATTCATTTAAGAAGCACACAGTTTATAAATTGCAATGTTTGACTGAGATCTTAATCCCAAAAAGGCGTGTTGACTGAAAGTTGCATGAGAAGATCTCCATCAGCAATGGGAAAGTAAAAGTTGTTTACCAAAAGCAAACTGATAACTTTTAAAAACGATGATACAACAACTATGCAACACTTAATTTGGAATTTTCAACTTGTAGTTTTCAGAAGCCATAATTTGAAAACAGAGTATATCATTTATGGAACAATGAAACAACCAAATTTTACACCTAATAATTATCATCGACTCTCTTATTAATGTTTTTTGGGTTATACATAAGAATATAAACCCAATATGGATAGCACATCATTAAAAATATAAACAAACATCAAAGTAACTCATACATGATGAGTAACATATTTCATGCTCATAAGAGAAAATAAGACGGGTATATTTGTTTTCGCATAACACAAAATTGAATGGGAACATATATCAGAAAACGTTCAATTACACATAATTTTGGTCAGACATGTAAAGGTAGTTCAAATATACTAATGCGAGAAATGTATATTTCCATATACGTTCATATTTTAATCAACAGAATTTTGAAATTTCTATATGAACAATCATCAAACAGTTGGTGTGCATAGGTTTATTCATCAATCTTTTAAGCAACAGGATAGTAACATTTACATTTGAAATATAATCAAATAGTCGGTGTGCATTAACATATCCGTCACGAAATTAACATGTGCACAATGAAAAGAAACGGTTAAATGGTACCTGTAAATGACAGAAGAGTAGGAAGATGATTGAAGGCTGTTGTACTTTGCTGCCTGCAAAAATAAAATAGACATAAGAACAGGGGAACTAAGATGTACATACCCTAAAGCCGTTGAATGTTTCGAACAATGGCCCAATTGTGATGGGGGCAATCAGAACTGTACTTAACGCAAGGAGTGTGGGTCGGAAGTGATACCTTCATTTCTGCCTTCACGTCGATGGTGGAATTGCAGATGTTGGTGAGATGAATACGTGAACCTGAAGATAGAGTACAGGAGAGGTGAAGTAAACACTTGTAACTGCCTGGCCATTGAATGGCAGAGCAGGTGGCGTTCCATTTTCTGTAACGGCCAACCATTGGGTGGGCGTCACATAAGATGATGTTGATGCAGGGTAACGCACAAACGGGAAGGTGGAGAAAGCGTTTGGAGGTTGCTTGGTATTCATTGTTATTAATAGGGGCCTGATGAGATTGAAGGGGGGTGGAGTCGATTTGGAGTGAGGAAGCAGAAAGTTGAATTGTACTTTTGATGGGAGAAAGAAACATGTTATTATTATTATTCTTATTATTATTATTATTAGTATTATTAGTAGCAGTATTATAATTAGTATTATTATTATTATTTCTATTACTGTTATTGTTATTATTATTATTATTATTGTTATTTTTTATTATTTTTATTATTATTTATGTAAAGAGGA
>BJCN01337341.1:0-10290 GCA_018326445.1 Flaveria brownii
TAGTTAAGTTGTAATTAGGGTTTGGAGAGCTTGAATGAGCTAGATTTGAGGGTTTCCATGTAAACAACATCTTATGCAAATCAATATGGATCAAATAGGGGTTTTTCATTGATGATCTTGAGTGTTCATCCAAGTTCTTCATATTTTATCATTTTGATCCAAATCTTCATTGTTATTTGATTGATGCAAGTGCTCTTGGGACTTGCAGTATGTGTAGGACATACTTACCAGATTCAACATGACTAAATGTAAGATTGCAAAGACACCCATAGCTAGAAACCACTCTCTTGGATCTGATATTGAGGGGAGCGTGTAGATGAACATCTTTATAGGGCTATGATTGGTTCTCTCATGTATCTTATAGCGAGCAGGCCTGATATCATCTTTGCTACATGTATATGTGCAAGATATCAAGCTAACCCCAAGATGTCACATCTGGTTGCTGTCCAAATGATGCTTAGATATCTCAAAGGTGCTCCTAAGCTTGGCCATTGGTATCCAAGGAATTCTGACTTTAATCTGTATGTATAAACAAATAGTGACTATGGTGGCTGCAACATGACCGCAAAGTCCACAACTAGAGGATGTCAATTCCTTGGTAGAAGGATAGTCTCATTGCAATGCAAGAAACAATCCTGTGTATCTGTGTCAACTGTTGAAGCTGAGTACGTTACTGTTGTAAGCTGCTGTGCTCAAGTACTTTGCATTCAGAATCAAATGCTAGACTATGGATACAACTTCAAAGAGACTCCCATCCACATAGACAACAACAGTGCCATCCCTATCACAGAGAATCTTGTGTAGCACTAAAGGACTAAGCACATCAACATAAGGTATCATCTAATTAGAGATAATCATGAAAAGGATTGATAAAACTAATCAAGGTTAACACAAATGAACAATATGCTGATCTGTTCACAAAAGCCTTTGATGAACAGAGATTTAAGTATTTGATAAACAGAGATTTAAGTATCTTATATCAGCTATTGGGATTATCAACCTTGAATATATTTTCTTAAAAACTTAATCTATAATATTTCAAAAAGGAATTGTGTGTCCTAAGTTGTCGAATTTATCACCTACATAAGCCCAATTTACCTTGGGAGAAAATCTTTTTCAAATGATATTTCTTAGCATTTTAAAAAATCTCAAATGTATTTTCTTTTGGAAGACATTAAACTTGCCTTCGGAAGAATTTTAAGTCTTCAAATCACATAACTACTTAAAAGAAATTTACATTTAGAAGAAATACTTGCATTTCTTCCGAAGCCAAAATTATGCTTCTAAGTACTTATATGAATTTGAAGAACAATTTTTTTCCGAAAGAAATTATGCCTCGGAAGTTTTTATTCTCTTTAAGAATAAAACTTTTAACTCGTAATATCTTCCGAAACCAAATACTCCTCGGAAGAGAAAATATCAAAAGTATTTTTTCTTCAGAAGCCATTTTTCACTAAGCTTAGGAATAACTTCCGAAGTCAGATTCAGCTTCGAAAGTTTTAACACAAAAGCTTCCAAAAACAAAACAACCTTCGGAAGAGTTTCAATTTCCTAGAAAACTACCTTTTGGGCACTTTCTTAGAGGTGGGACCGACATTCAGACTTTAAAATTTATTCATTTGTATTAACTTTGTCTCAAGTCCATTTCATATAAATATACCCAACGGTTCCCCCCTCTTTCACTATCTTCTTCATCTGCAAATTCACTAAATCTAAATTCCCACCCACCGCCTTTGTTCTTATCTTTCTTCACCTCAAAGCTACCAGAAATGGCCAACCTTGAACGCAGAAACCAACCCAATTTTTCCATGCAGCTTCATGGAAACACAATCAGGTTGTTCTGTTAAACTTTGAGAAAGATCAAAGTTTCTCAGAGGTTTGTCATTTTCTTTCTTTGACTCACTACTTCACCTCCCTCACCTTTTATCCTCCACTCTATGAGGATCATGTAACTCTCCAAAATTCCCGAAACAAGCCATTTAATAATAATGGGCTTTGTTAAGGGTTAATTAATATATATAAGGAAAGGTGGGTTATGGACTAAATTAAACATAATGGGCTAAACTTTGATGGGTTTAAGGGCCTATAATCAGCCTTTAAACATGCATGACCAACCTCCACCCTCCTCATTTGCAACACTAGCCCCCAAACTTATAGAGAGAGAAAGTAGAGAGAGAAAGTGAAGAAAACCCAAGGATTGGTGTTCTATTATTGAAGGATTGAAGACCTACAAGTTGGAGCTTCAAACCATGAGCAAGGATCAACAAATGAAGGTAAGAATCATCCTCTAAACACCTCTATAGAACAGATCTGGAATTCTAGGGTTTTGGGCTCAAAAGTTTCAAAGAATCACATAAAGGTCACATGTTTACGTATGAAAACATGTAAAAAGGTTAGATATAGTTTCATGGATGATAAACCAAGAATTTGGGCGTAAAAAGTTAAGATTTTGGGTTAAAACGGGCTGGTTCGTCATTTTTATTCGTCCAGCGAAGCTGTGAGCCTAATCAGTGAAATTGTGGGCTTATCCAGTGAAACTAAGGGAATTCCCAGTGAAACTACAGTTTCGCTGGTAATTTCGCTAGTGCCCAGGTTGACCAGTAGAACTTGCGAACCTAGGAAATTCCAACGAATGTTGGGCGCACCTGGCAGCGAAACTGCCGTGTGAAACTACTGGGTGAAGCTGGCAGTGATACTGCCAGCAAACCTACCAGCGAAACCGTCAGCGAACCTACCAGCGAAACTGGCAGTGAAATCGCAGAGAAATGACCTATTTGAGTGTTAACTCATGTGCAGGCCGTGTAGTGCGAGTCTAGCCTAGAAAGCTTAGACGACAAAGTATTTACTTTGACCAGGTGAGTCTTAGACCCCCTTATTTAAAAGTTTTTCCATGTTTTGGGGCTATTATGCATAGTAAACCTAAGGATTTTAAGGTAAAGATTTCAAGGGGTTTTAACAACAAATTAAATTTTCCTATAACAAAATATGCTATATAAAGTCCTTAAAATAAAAATTTTGCACGTTGACCTGGCAGCCCGGCCCTAACCAGGGGCGTTGCCCCTTAGACCCCACTAAGGTCTGCTGCCCCTAGAACCCCGTTATTAGGGGGTGCCGCCCCCGAACCCCCACTGTCCCACGGAGGGTCGGTTATACGGTGTTATGTTATTCTGTCCTCCTGATGATAGTTATGCTCCATGGTATACTGTACTTCATATGTTGTATACTTTGTAAGTAAAGTATTATATATTGAAGTGGAAGATAAAACTAATGAAAAGTGGAACTAAAGTAATGTCACCCCCGGGACCGTATGATGATGAAAAGCCTTGCAAGCACTATAATGGACTTCACTAATGTGGGTCTAGTGTATGATGATGGATCTGTATTCATGAGAAGGCCATATGCCTTGCAGTTTGGATCAACTGTCGGGGGTTAGCTACCACGTTTACGTGTACTGACAGGGATCGATATTTGTTGTCGATCAACAGGGGGCTCTTGTTGTGTGCAATCTCGTTTAAGATGAAGTGGAAGGTAATGAAAGAATGAAAGAAAGATAATGAACATGTTTAATGATGCGATACTTCACAAAAAAATGTTACATGTTATGATGTATGCGTGATCATTAAAAGGAAGAAAAGTATATATGTTATTATTTCACTTAACACTAGGACTCACTGAGCAAAGCTAACTTTTATGCATAATAGTTGGCAGGTAAGGGCTGATGCTGAGGATGGCACAGAGATGGAAGCTACTTTACGTTCGATGAATGGCATCCATGTTTATGAAATCATTTTCTTTTGTTTGAAAAGTACAATGTTTTATTTTATTTGGGAGACAAATGTATGATTACTACATAACCTACAAGTTTTAAATGAATGTTTATTTAATTTCACTGCAATGTGTTGTTTATAAAGTGATTTTATGCTATGATTAACCAACTGTGAGGCTTCCCGGAAACGGGGCCTCACAAATCAACTATTGGATTTCTGGAGGACTTGCCAAGAGGTCACCATGGATGGGGAGAAGGCACTGTCTGCCACAGTGTAGAGGAGGACAACCTTCAGCACTCCAGCCTCAATCAACTATCATCTACAACTGGATGATGCAGAAGGTGAATTGTCCTTCCTAAAATCTGTTGTAAACTATTTCTTTGAGCAGATAGGCTATGAAGGTGACTTCTCAGTCAGAACATTCAAAAAACGGAAGGTCTCTCCTTAATAGAAATACCTTCATCGTGTTATTATCCATTGTTTATCTAACAAACATGGAGGTTGGGACCAGATCCTAGAAAACCTCTCTTTCATAGTCCATAGGATGGTTCATGGGGTCAAGTTCAGGTATTCACAATTTGTGTACAATAATTTGCTTGCAAACTTGGACTCCTTAGAATATTATATGTTCCCTAGATATGTCTAGCACATTCTCAACTGTGAACTGGGCTCACAGTTGAGGGGAATAGGTAATGTTCTAAAATTGGGACAGATGAAGCCCGACATCTTTAAAACAATAAGAAAACCAACTCTTGGCTTCTCAAGGGTAGAAACAGCCCTAGTCCTAAAAATGTTAGAGCTCATTGCTCGGGGTGATAACCTAGCAGCGCCAGCTAGTGTTGAACCCATACCTTCTACTTCCAGACAACCCACACAGCCCCAAATAACCATCACCAATGATAGAAAATTCAAACGAGCCCCTACTCAGGTCAACCTCTGCAAGCCCCCATATCACAACCCATACAGGAAGAAATGGACGCTAGAGCTCCCACTTCTCCTAAGGAGCAAACCACTCCTATCATACAAATGTTCAGTTATGAGTTTCCCCATGCTTAGACTGAAGAGCTCATCAGCCAAGAAGCCTTAAGCCTTCACTCAGAGTCTCAACACTCTAGTAAACAACCTTCAGGGGAAAGTTACCATTCCCAGCCTTTAGATATAAACCAGCCAATTCCTAGCCTAGACTTCTATGATGACGAGGATATGGCACTCGGTAAGTATCATGAGTCTCTCTTCTCTTTCCCTGCCCAAAGAGAGATGAGTACTCCCGTGTCACCCATATCTAGCCCACATCATCCAAAGCCCAATGAGGTGGATCTCTCTTAACCTGTTCAGGAGATCCATATGGTAGAGGCTCTCACTTCTGCAAGTGATTACATCATTAAAATGTCAACCATGGCAACCCAACCCATTGAAACTTCGACTGATGCTGTCAGTGAGCAGGGGAAAACTAGCAGCCAAGAACAATAAACTGGTGATGAGGAAGAAGACTTAGGTCCAATTCTCTCATCCCCAGTGATTCTTCTACTGAAGATGAGGGGAATCTTAGACTAAATGTGCAAAAATGGTCTAAAACACTTAACTATTTAGTCTCCATGGTTAGTCACTTGGAATCTCAAGTGACTACCTTGCGAAGAAGGGTCAATGATCAACAACTTGAGATTTCTGATCTCAATGAACAACTAGCTAGGAGACCCTTCAAAAGTATTCAACCAAGAACATAAGAACCTGAGGATGTAATTGACCTAATCTTCGGCTCACCTATGCAAGTGGGTGATACTACCAAAAAGGGGGAGGAAGTTGTTATAATCACAGAACCTCGGAGTCCTTCTAAAAGTATGGACACTGAGGATTCACCACCCTTACTTGCAATTGTCCAAACTCATCAACCTTCTCAAACTTTCAATGATGTAGACTCATTCATCCAGAGTCTATTTGAGGAGGGTATACCAATGACAATGTCATTCCCACCCTATAGAGCTGCAAATGAAATACATTGGTGGAGGTATGGTGCTGAAAAAAGAGCCCTAATACTGCATAGAGTTCAAGGACTGCAAGAGGTCTTCAACTTTCAGACTTTAAACTACTATGACAGCCTTTCTCTAGTCAACATGCCACTTGTCAACCAAAGTTAAAATAGACAAGCTAACATATTGGCTGAGAGAATTCAAGATAGGATCATGGAAGAAGTCAGACATAAAAGAAGACAATTGCAAGAAGGGAATGTCATTGGTCAACTAGATGTTGAGGTGGACCCTAAGATTAGCTTCAAAGGGGAAACCTTAACTGAAAGCCCAGTGACTGAACCTATGAGGATTGTCATAGAGTCAATCACTTTAACATCCTATACCCTCAGTGAGGCACCAATTGGTGAAGGTGCTTCACAACCTCTCTCTGGCTAGAGCCTGACTATTGAATCAGGCAATGAAGGCCAAAGCTCTCTCCACGTTGAGTCACCAATGCTTGTGAGTGGCAAAGGGAAAAGAAAACTGACTCCTGAGGAGATTGAGGAGGAGGAAAAAGAGAGGAAGAGGAAGCTAAGGGGAGAGAGTTTAGTTGGTTCTTCAGGCTTCATAGAAGCTGCAATCAGGATAGCCCCCAGGCCAAACACTCAAGATGATGAGTTGAGGGCTACTAGATTGAATTATCTGGGAACCAGGAACTACAACATTGATGAACTCATCTCTCTTCCCTTAGAAAAGTTAAATGAACTGGCAAACTTAGAGCTGACCAAAGAGAAGAAGCAGGTAGAGGATGCAGAGTTGCTCCTTAGAGTCAAAGAAGAAAGAAGATAAAAGAGACTATACAAGAATGCTCCTTCTCTCTCCCCAGTTCATGAAGCCCTGAAAGAGAGGCTGTGGCAGCCAAACATCTCAGGTAGACAAAGAAGCTGACAGACAAACTACATGACCGCCGCATGCCTCTATCAAGCATTTGCGCATCTTCCCCTCTCTTATGAGTACATTGAATTTGAGTACCTTAAGAAGCTTGAAAAACAATTCATCAATGAACAAAAAGCTGCTAAGAGAAAGATGAGGGAAGAAGCTTCAAAGTCAAGGGCCATCATCCAAAAGAGCCAAAAGAAATCTGCTGACATGCAAATGACGATGAGCTTCTTGAAGCTGTATGGATTCTTCGGAAGAAGGCTTGGTCCAATGTCTCCATCCACTATGGATGAGCAAATTAGAGTGATCAACTAGAAGATTAAGAAGGGAGAGCTTATGGACTTGCATTCTCCACCAAGCTAAGCTCCTCCTGGAGTGGGGGTTAAGGTTGAACCACAGACAACACAACCTGGACCTTCAGCTACTTCACAGCTAACTTGATCTTCTGATCCATAGCAGGGTTCTACTCCCTTTCCTTCTAATCATGTAAGGGAAGAGGACCTAACTGAGAGAGACACTACTAAACAATCTGGTACTCAAGACCAGTCCTCTCAGTTAAACACTCCCAAGAGGAAGAAAAGGATGGCCCTAAAGAAAGTATACAAGAAGTCAAAGGCATCTACTTCTAAACCTCAGGAAGAATCAAAGCATCCTAAGGAAGTGCAACAAGAGACTGCTCCAACAACTCCTACTCAAGCACAACCTCTTACAGCTGGAAGACCCATCCTGACTTGGACCTTTGCTGCTAATGCAGATAGATGGTATGTCATCAGAGATCATGGTAGTCAAGATGTCTACTTCTGTCAGACATGCTTGATCTACCTCTGCATGATCTCTCTGACATGAGAAGGTATTATGAAATTCTGAAGGATCCTGACCAAATGATGAAGAAAGGAATGGTTTTGATCCTAATGAGGACTATCAACTGCCGAAGAACTTTCTCTGCTTTGGTAGCATCATCCTAGGGGGAGTTTGTAAGGTTTCTATTAAAGGCTGATGCAACCAAAGAAACTAAGGGTTTCCTGCATACATGCACTAAGTACTAAGTAGAACTGTTACGGAAGTTTTATACTTTGCATGAGAATTATGCCAAATATAAAATTTCGAAGCGAAAAGTTCCTACGGAATCTTTATACTTTACATGAGAATTATGCTAAGTATAAAAATTTCCAAAGCAGAAGCTCCTGTGAAAGCTTTATACTCTGTACAAGAATTATTCCAAGTATAAGATCTTTGGAAGCCAAAAACCAAATCTTCCGAAGCCAAAGATGAAGTATTCTATAGCTTCAAAGACAAAGTCTTCTAAAGACAAATAAAGTGAAGACTGATTTCTTTCGAAGACTTAGAAGAACATGCTTTTCTCTTATGTACTTTTACATAAAGCTGACCAACTTTTCGCTGCAACTCTGAAGACTCACCAACTTGCAAGAGTTGGTGAAAAGGTTCATGTTTTTGAAAACTATACATTGAGGTCTTGGTTCTATAACTTTCTACTTTAAGTACTTTTATCCTTTTTGTTATATATTAGGATGTGAGCTATGGCATGTCATAGTCACTAGTCAAAAGGGAATCTGCCTTTTGACTCGATATTGATTTTGTTGTTTTTCAATGTTCCAACTGGTTTTCCAAGTATGGCTAGTTGTAGGATGTAATATAAAGTATCTCAGGGTCTTGTATTGTAAAACTTGTGCATTGTAACTCTTGTAAGATAACTTGAGATTATTATACAACATTCTTGAAAACCTTATATATATTGTTCTTGAGTTTTGTCTCATACTTACTTGTGTTCTTTGCATCTTACTCACAAACCCAGTTCCCTATTTGAACTGTTAAGTGCTCTAACACTCTCCTTATTATGAGACTGATTGTATTGACCATCCCTTAAACGGTCCTACAGTTTGCATAATGTGTGCCTGCTGGATTGTAGTAACAATCTTCATCCATATGGTTATGCAAACCACAGATTATACATTCAATGTTAACTTTGATGGGGCATAAGGGCTGTTGTTTCTTCCACTTCTTTTCTTCTTCAACACCCTTCCCCTTTAACTTCTAATTCTTCAGCTGGATAGGAATATTGGTACTACAGTTGTTTCCTAAATCAGAGTTTCCATCCATTTAGAATCCAGCCAAGACGAATACACCCTTTTGCCTTGGGTCTATTTTCAACATAGACTCAGCCACCTTCTTGGCAGTTTTTCTTGTTGTCTTGATTTTGTTCTTTCTATCTTTGGTGATCGGGGGTTGATTATTAGAGGTGTGGATGAGGTTTTCTACCTTATCATTCACCATGGTGGTCACCATTGTTACATCATTCTTCTACTCATTGGGTAGTAGGTAAGTAGATGGAACCTCTTGCTCATCAGTACCACATATTGGCTGTCTAATAGACACATGAGAGTATAGTGGAGCAACATCATTGCTTCCCAACCCACTTTTGTTTTGATAACATACCTTTAAGTGGGAAGATGATGCAATGATGGTATTGAATTTATGATCTTGAATAGCATACTTCTTTACTTTAGTCTTAGCTATTACCAGCTGGGCTTGAGCCTCAGTCAACTTGGATATTAGATCTTTTATTTGAGCCTCGTAGTTTGAATGTTCATGTCTTAAAAAAGATAAAGTTTTCTATAAATCTACAATTATGTATTTTTAGTCAGATTCTGCTATCTTAAAATTAGATTTTAATATATTTAAGGACTGAATATCAGATTTAATTTCCATGTTGTAGTCCTGATACAGTTTAACCTTAGCAATACAAGTGTAAGGCCCCGTATCCGGATACCTCACAGTTGATCAATCATCACATCATTAAATATATATTACATAATTCATAAAATATACCGAGTAGCCTCTTCGTGTGCCATCCTCAGCAACATTACTTACCAACTGAAAATGCATAAAAGTCAGTATTGCTGAGTGACTTCTAGTTTTAGAGTATTGAAATACTTTATAAAGTTTATATAAGAAAATACTCTTTCTTATCAAATACTTTCTTTTACATTCGTACGTGATTATTCATCATTCATACAACAAGGCATAACCTTATTCATCATTCATTATCTCACGTATTCGTTCATTTCGTACTTTATCATTTTCTCACGTATTCGTATGTTTCGTACTTTATCATTATCTTTCATTGTTTCTAGATCCTGTCAAAACTTTACCCCCATCGTGGCCTGAAGCCACCATTCCGGGCACAAAGCCGCATCATTTCCTAGCACAAAGCCACTTCATATCCAGGCACAAAGCCTCAACATTTCCGGGGTAAAGTAACAAGGATCATGTTTCGTACTATGGATCAATCACCAAGACTGATCCCCCTGTGTGCGAACCCTCATGGGTTAGCCAAAATCGCACGCTATAATACACATAGTTGAGCTGACAACCCTCATCAGTTGTGATCCTCCTTTCATTCTGCTTGCAAGCCTTTTCTTTCATTCATTCTTTATGTTTCACTTTCATTATCATTAATCTTATCTCTTTCTTTAATGATAATACTTTACATTTATGATTATAAACACACTACGTAAAGTCACACATCAATATATATAAGGAACATAAGAATAGTGTTGGACCAAAAGAACCAATGAGCCAGATCAGAAAAACCTTTAAGTACCACAGACATCACAACA
>BJCN01337383.1:0-11126 GCA_018326445.1 Flaveria brownii
AATTAATAATTAAAATCTAGAATCCAACGTTACATTCAAATAATGGTTAGGTGACCTTTATCCCGTTATTTAAATTAACAAGGTAGTCAACATTTGACAATTGCAAGCCTTTGCAACTTCTAGCCTTTATGGGATCGGTTAAACATCTTATGTTTGGTTGGCATGTTTAAAGCCATCAACACCATTGTACGCCATGCTTTGGTGACCCTATGCACTTGGTTTCCAATTCAAGTCGTCCTACATACACACACGTGTGAGTTTACACATACAAGTGGTTAGGTGACCTTTATCCCACAAATAGTTCTCAAGTGATTCGAGTGTCGTGTAAAAGGATGTTGTTAAACTTGTTTCCAAAGGGATTTTAGTTTTCATTAATTCTAGTTTGGAAAACTCTATGTACCTTGTATTTGCATGCTTTTAAAAACATGGTACCCTATGGTTCTTCCTTTTAATAAAACCCCATTTATTAAAATTATTAATCCTTTTAATAACTATTTATTAACCACTTAATGATTAGGAACCATAAATTTTCAGCTTTTTAAGTTTGCTAATGAGTTTGTTATGCATATCCAAATATCAAACAACAATCATACAACAAACAACCAAACAAGCATAATCATACAAACATATGTGCATAATCATAGCCACTAAATTGACTACACCTGTTTGCCATCACAAGTGTTGACATAAGGTCTTTCCTAAGGGTTAACAATGACACATCATATGTGTCCATGAACTCCCACTTGATTCCACATCGAAATGCTTCAGGTGTCCATGTCTTTTATGTCCTTCCTTTTGGGTCTTTATCTTGTGCATCTTCTTTTATAAAATCATATCCTAATACAATTTTTTAATAAAAGAAATGCTCCTATTCTATTTATTACATAACCTAATGAATAAATAAATTACAACCCAAATACAAACATAAAAGAAATTATTACAACCCTTTGAATGAATACAACCAACATGACAAAATCATAATTAACGAAATCGAAAACCCACATGGTCAAGGCTATGTTATGCACTAAAATATGTATCCATATACATCATTTCAAGAACAAAATGAACCCCTTTTATAACCTTAATGTTCTGGCCAACATGAACCAAAACATTTAGGTTATGTCAAAACAACACAATCAACCATTTGATGTCATCCTTTCAAGATTTAATCATAAGCATGCAAGATATAACCTTGAAAGGTTGGGGTATCATCATATCATCACAAAACAGCAACTAATAGGTTGTTAAAGTCCCATAAAACCTATTTTATAAGGACAAAAGAAGCAAGTCATCCACATATCCGGCTCAAGATGCCAATGTTGGGTTTGTTAAACCATTATCAAGGATGCTTAACCATTTAAACATGAAAACGCAGTGGATTAAAGCCTTAATATTATGTTTATAATCTGAAAAATCAAGGTTCATAACTTTTTTCAACAAACCCAAGAACATAGGATCGTTTATATGTGAATGGACAAGCTATCAAGATGAAACAAACAACCAAAACAACACAATGGAACTACCTTCCAAAAGCTGTCAAAATCATGGATTTGGATGAAGATGATGAAGTTCTTGAATGAGCAAAACACCAAGATAGATGTCCTCAAGCTTGCATACCCACAAATGTGATGCAAACACCTCTTGTTGCTAGGATTCACCACCAAAATCACAAGAAACAAGCTGCAGAAAATCGAATTTCCAGCCTTTTTTTTCTTCTTAGATGAGAGAAAAAATTGAGTCTTGCATGTATGAGAGAGAGAGTTCAAGTGTGTAATGAGAACTAATCAATGTGTTTGTTGTTCCAAAGAAATAAATGACCAACAATGCCCCTCTAGGGGCGGCCGAAACTCTCTTTCAAAATGGGTTTCCCAGGCATTCGAAAACATCTAATTATTTTTAACTAGTTCTCTAATAAGTTATATAATTAACCTTTTAATTATAAAACTTATACACACTTTTATTATTTGATGCTATTTAACCTATTTAAATAACATTACAAATAATACCCATGAACAAAATATCCTTATAAGTTGTTCCATCTCACATACAATTTATTTAGAAAACCCATTTTCTAAATAGGTGTAATGATTTAATTATATGGTCATATAATCAATTAAATACATATTGGTGTTTGCTAAACTTGTTATTGGGTATGACCCGACTTGGATCATGACCTACTAACCACATCAATATTCTATGTGTCTTAAGCATAAAGAATCCAACAGAAAAAAGTGCAGACTTCCTAGCATTGGTGAGGGAAACTCAGAAGAAGGATAAGTGAATGTTTTGGTAGCATCAGCCTATGGGGAGTTTGTTGGGTCCGATAAGGCTAGTGAAACCAAAACAAACACTTAAACTTGATTTTGGTACAATAAATGAAGGACTTCTGAAGACAAAGCTGCATTTCCAAAGACAAGTCCACCACCTTCCGAAGCCAAGAGTAGAAAAACTTCCAAAGAAAAACTTAGTCTTCCAAGACTAAGTTTACTCTTTTGAAGTATAAAGAATACAAAGACTGGAAGCAGTGATTCGAAGGAGTTGGTCCTTCTAAAGCCAAAGTACCTTCGGAAGACGTTATGTCTTCGGAAGTCTACATACCTTCGAAAGTAAAAATTGTGAAAGGTGGATAAAGTATGGTTTTTGTCAATCAACTGCTACACTAACAGACTACATGGAACTTCTCCATGCGGGTATGATTGACCTTAATTTATCCAATGTTCATCCATCATAGATTAGTATAGTTACCAACCTTAGTTGGTGACAAAAGGTAAGCCATGGGCTTGTCATGACTACCTAATACTAGGATAATACTTTATATTAGTTTACATACTTCTAACATCTGTAGTATTTTATCTAGTTGTATTTTCCAGCTGGTTTTCTAAGTTTAACCAGCTGAAGATAGTAGTATATATAGTTCTCAATATAAACTCATAAGAGCATGCTTGTAAGAGTCTTGTAACCTTTGAGTTGAGAATTAATATATTCAAGTATCTTGAAAAACTTATTCTTGTGTCTTGCTTACTTAATATATTACTATCAACTCTTAGAAAATTCTGCTTCATCGTTTGACTAAAACCAAGTGAGTTTAAGAGAGAAGCATTGTGTTAAGTGACTTGTACGATCCTGCAATGAAGTTTAATCAAAATAGCTCAAAAACATATCTTTGACAGCCTATTAAGCTCACTATAAGTCCTTAAAAAATATTTAAAGGTTAATTGGATGAAAGCGTAAGGATTTAACACAAACTTTTAAAATCTCCGGTTTTACCGTACCCGGTAACTAAAAACATATGTTCTAATTACCCCAAACTAAGTTCTAGAAAAAATGGAATTTAACATGTTAAAAATGTAATAATAAACTGCTATAAACTAATAATTTCAATAAAAGTCAAGAAATCAAAGAAAACAAATTTAGGGTAATAACTATAAATTTTAAAACTTGAGGGAGAAATCTGTAAATTCTGCCAAAACCCTAAAATTTCGACCCCACTTGGCTGAAAATACACGGAAGAATTATTTCCACTATAATACACTGATTAAAGTCATTAACACATGTTGTTTATGTTAAGAAACCCTAACTTTCCTAAAAAGGAAACTTTGTGAAGCCAAACCCTAACAAACCAAAGCTACTCGAACTTTTAACCTTGTAACACACCTAGATACACCCAACATGACCTTAGAGCAGATAGCTTACTACATGAATCTTCATGCTAGGGTGCTGGGATTGAATCCCTTTCTGTACATGAAGATCCGTTGTTTGAAACCTAAGGTGAGTTCTAGTGTCCCTTTTTACTACTGATTTAGGATGTAACAAGCTTTGTTTGAACTAAAATTATTATTGTGCTATTATTTGACGCTTATATGTTGTGTATAATGTTTGAACTCGCTTATAATTGTATCAGAATCATTAATTCTTTTGTGAACCACTTGTTTTAGTTGGGTAGATCTACTTGGGGAATCCCCCACTTATAGTGTCTTCTCTATAGGAAGGGTACCCCACTGAGATCCTAAGGGATCATTTTTGTCATGTGACATGTTTTTATAAGATACCATGGTGAACCATCCAGTAGATATGGTGCACTGTTTCAGGCTCAGTTCTTCCTATACGATTAGCCGGTATAAACATAACTTTAGAAGAGGCTAGCCGGGACTGAGTGTAGGGTTGATTGTGACCCCACAACAGTGATACTGATGTTTTTAAAATCAATTCATGTGTTCTAAAGAGTCCTTTTATTTTTAAACTTTAAGCACTTCAATTCACCAACTTTTTAGTTGACACAAAAGCTTTTTGAGCATGTTTCAGGTAACCCCTAATGGATGTTGGCTTCATTGGAGAACTAGACTAGGATGACGTAGTAATATGACTACCCGTGACATTACTTGGATTGGAAACATTTTGAACAATTTAAATTGTAGTTGGTTAAACATTTAGAATTATGTAATGAATTTGTACTTTGTATGATGGGGTAGACTGTTACAACCCGACTATGACATGAAAAATGTAATGCCATGTGATTTCTCTCCTTGTGAGCTCTTATGATTGTTTGTTTCCGCTACCATGTTTGTTATCTGTTTGTGACGTCCCACCCTCCTTAGGCCCGAGTGTGACAAGGGTAATCACCTGAATGAATTTCCAAGACACGTTTACTTGAAATTCTCTTGAATTCAGTGTTCTTGATATCCTTCTTTACAATGGTTGCATATGTTAGATCTTTCCCAAAGAAATCCGGTCCATAGCTACATTCATTACTTTAATAACAGTAATGAAGTACTTCCTGTCATTCTCTGCTACCTCAGATGATACTTTATCAAACTTTTAACTTGACAAAAACATATATAACTTGGATCTAAGAGTTTAAGCTCAAACACTCAAAACAAGCATATCATATCTTTATCCTAATCGTCTAAGTTTCTTAACAACATCAACTAAAAATAATCAACACGATAAAACCGTTTGAAAATTGGTTTTGATGTTGGAGTGCCATTGATCACCTTCAATTAAGGATTTGTTACTCTCTCAAAATATCTATCACTGTATGATTCCAAAAAAACTTCCTCTTCAGCTAAACTAGAAGCACCTTTCTTTTCTTTCTTTAAATTCTTCAAATATTCTTTATCCACTTGATCACATCTTGTTTGAAGAAAATATCATATTCTTGAGATACCCTGGTCTGGAAGTTTTAAAAAATTTTCTCCTCGATATGCCTTTGCTGGATTAATCGAAGGTAATTTATGTAACTCCTACAGATCTTGAATAGGAAAGGCAATGATTGTTGAATAAACATGATAAACATCACACATAGCATTCACTCTCTTTATAAAAAATGCATAAAAAACTTCATCCTATTTCCAAGCTATTATCTTAACTTCTTTTGTTTTATCAAGAATAATCATTGCATTTAGCAATTTAGAAATTGATTGTCCTGTCTACAAAAGATTTTGCACAATATCTCCAGCAGATCTAGCTTTGTTCCACAGTTGTTTCTGATCAACTAAAACATTATAAGCATGTTTTTCATTTGCTGGAAACAACTTCATCAACTCTTTTCTTCTCTCATGAGAACTGATCACTAACTCCATAGATTTTATCACTTGTGGTTTCAAAATTCTTGTTCTTTTAGTGATCTCAAGATATTGAGGATTATCTGTATCAAGCACTATCGTCCTATTATTTTGCTTCTCAGTCTCTTGAAAACTTCTAACTAAGTTTCTTAGAGAAGTTCCTTGTAACCTATTCAATCTTTTTCGAGAATAGTTTCCTGATTGTAACCACCGTTTGAATGAAGTAATACTCATATCATTTGGATTAGGATGGTGTAACTCAGAAGTTAGAATGTCATCAACATTTATGCTTTCAATCATTGAAATCCATTTGCCATGCTCTTAACTAATCTCATTTGGATCAATAGGAGCAGTCGACTCGGCTAACAAGCATTTTTCATATTCTTCATTTATCTGGGATACCGTCAGACCATCTAAAAAGACACGATTGTACTTCTTGTTTACCAGATAAGTGTATCTAACGTCAAAGTCTATTGGTATGTCTTCTTGAAAATCTCTAACTGGAGAGTCAGTAATATCATGTATATCTTCATAATCTAACACCTCATCATACCTATCATCAGGAAAATCAGAATCTAAATCATCTGAAGCTTCAATTTACCTCTGGACATCACTCTCATCAACATTTAGTGATTCGTCCATATATTTTTGCATTTTGGACATTGGTTCAGAACATGATTCAGTCATGGTTTCATCAAATTTTCTTTTTCCCTTTATCAACTACTATTAATTTTTAAACCATAGTATCTTGAACTTCAAGTTCTATCTCTTCCTCTGATGGTAGAACATCGGGTTCTTTGGATTGATCTTTCAAGCTTTCTTTCAACTTCTCACATTCATCATTTAATACTTTCAATTTCTCCTCAAGTTCAGTCATCAACATATCTTTCCATAAATGTTCATCTTTCAACATTTCATATTCTTCTCTCAACTTCTTAATCATCTCATCTTGTTCCTCATTCACTTCTTTCAAGGAAAAATCTACATCATTCAACTCTTCAGTTTGAACAGACATATTTTGTGCTATTTTGAGTTGAGACTCTTCAGAAATAACCATTTCTTGAGTAGCATGAATTGGAGATTCAACAACAGGTGAAATATTTTGAATAATTGGATCAAACATAATTGCATCAATGTAATCAAATTCAAAGTTCTATTGTTGATCAAATCCTTCATCCATATGTTCATCTAGTTCATCAACATCATTAACTTCTATATTCATATTATTCATCTCATCATTAACTTCCTCTTCATCAATATTTTCATTCACATGATCTGATAGTGTTTCTTCACTGTCTACTTCTTTTTCTTCTTCAATTACATTCTCACCACTATCATTATCATCATTATCATCATCACTACTAGATGAACTTTATTCATTCTCAGGTTCAACTAAATCATCATCATCATTTTCATCATCTTCAGAATCAGACACATCTTGATGAGTATCTTTAATTAGATCATTAGTCGCATCCTCAGTTAAATGAAAATGATCTTCATTGATGTTTACATCATCTCTTGCCACATTGCTTATATAATAAAAAATAGGTACATTTTGACCACAAGTAATCATAGAAAATCTCTTATACACTGTTTCAGTCATATGTTCAAGTTCAAATCTTTCACCACTGACTCGATAAGCATGAAAATCAAGGTTTTCTTCATTTATGATCATCCGGAGAAATCTTGGATACATCAAGTACTTGTTCCTCTTTCCTTTCTCCAAATTGTAAGCAAATCTATTTAGAATCCATTTAGCCGTGTTAAATCCTTTGTTTGTGGCTAAAGCTACTATTCGAGATGCTATATCAACTAAATGAATTCCATCCAGCACTTCTCTTTGACATACAATGTTGAAAGATGTAGCATAACAATTTCAAGTAGTTGTAAACTCTTGCTCTAAATAATTGTTTCTTTGGAAAATTATCTGGATGACCCATAGAAATGAATGTCTCTCTACATTCATTAAAGAAACCTCAACTAAGTCTTGTGGATCATTGTTTCCTAATATCAGAGCATCTCTTATTGTATGTTTAGAACTTCAATCATTCTTTGATCAGTAATAAATCCTCCCAACACTTTTCTTCCTTCATCATCTCTATCTATCTCAGCTGTTCTCCAAAATTTCTTTATCACTCTTGCATATATAACTCTCCTTGCACACATAGCATACACATACTTTGTCCTCGACAAGAATCTAATCATCTCTTCATAACCAACAGCATCATGAACATCTTTATTTAAGAAAGCTGCTACATTATGCTTTGGCTCAAACTTTAATTGGCTCAAACTCTAATTCCACGATCTATTGACACAAGAAAAATAATAAGTATACATGAATAACAATGATTTTATTCTTATTATGGATTATCAAATTACTTATTAATTTTTAAATTTTAAAACTTGATCAATTTTACTTAAAATGTTTCTTAGTGTTGAACACTATACCATAAGGAAAATTACATTCAAATGCAAGTTTTAAAGATTTAAAGAATACTAAATAGTAAAAGTATTTTCTAAAATCAGTTGATTATGGAATTTTGATGATTTACAGCTTAATTTTGATTAAAATTTCTAAATGACTTTTCATTTCTTGTTCATGAATGTCGACTGATGAACAACAAATCATCAAGAACATAATATGATGAAATCATGTTTTGATTATCTCAATCTGATTGAAAATATGTATTAACAACACATTAATGTTCAGTTTTAAAGATTGTTAAACATTCAATTCTCAATTTGAATTTCATCACTTCTTAGGGTTCAAACGCCTGAATAGCTTACAGACTCCTAATAAAATGTTCTGATTATGTTCTGAAATTTTATGTTTTAAGATCAACATGATGTTTGAAGTCATTGATTTTACCTATTTATCTCAAAGATTAACTTGAAATCAAATGCTACTGAGATAATGAAATGAGTCGTATGAGCTGAGAGCAACAGAGAGTTTTGAGTGTAAATGTGAAAATGAATAATTCTACCAAGTGTTGAATATATATACGTGTAAAAACTCTTAGGCGCATGACCACTGTGAAGGTGTATGGGCACTGTTGAGACGTATGAGACTTAGACGCATGAGCATACATGGTCATAGTTTTTCAGAAAAACCTTAAACGCATGAGAACTGTCATACGCATGGGCACTGTTCAGGCACATGGGCACTATTCAGGCACATGTTCTACACAGAAACGCTTAACATCAATTTCATGAACCCTCAATCCACATAAGAAATATTTAGGTGCATGATCCTTTCAACTATCTACACTTAGAAATATTTTATACTTTGGAAAGTCTTGTATTGTTTGGTCATATGAGATTGACTTCAAATACCAACACTTAACCTTTTTCAGACGCATGACAACAGTTCAGGCGCATGAGTTTGAACCAAATGCCCAACACTTGTACAAATTTCGGAAATTTCATCATAATGCTGAAATGGACTTTGTGACACTGTTCAGGCGTATAAGAAACTTTCCATACCTCTAATACATGGAAATTTTTTACGAATTTCATCCAAACAATATTTATGCACATGAACACTGTTCATCATAAATTTTCACACTTCACACTTAGTCGACTTTGACTATCACTCAATATACTTTATCCCATGTCAAATGATCATTTTTAATTTCCCATCAAGCACAATTTTAATAATTTTTTTATCAATATCGATCATTTCCGTCTCTATTTTGAATTTTTTTTTCAAAAGTACAAATGATCATATTTTTTATAACAATAAGCTTTTGCACTTATGCTAAAATATTTTCACGCCCTTGTTTTCAATATATCAAACAGACACATGCTTTTCATAGATAGTTTCATCCTTTTCATCCAATATTTGATTTTTATTATTTCTTTTTCATTTAACCCCCCTAAACTTTGAAGTTGACAAACTTAGAAGTTTATTTATGGTGCAAATAGAGTAAACCAATCATTATCAACATGCCTGCACACAGGAAATCATGCAAAAGTAAAAATAAATAAGAATAAAAGTCTATTGTATACATATTGAATCATATGTATGCAGTAAGATCATATCAGTTAAGATCAGCACATTAAAATAAAATAAATTATGGAAGTCATAGACAGTGATTAACTCCTGATCAGGTGTGTTCCAGGTCAGTGATCTCATAGCAAAGGAGACACAAGATCCAAGGATAGAAAATGAGTGTTTTTGGCAAAAAGATCAGCACACTTAGTTTTTCAATTATTGGATTGATTAAGGTTTGATTATATATGACATTATTTTACACATACTTGGTCTTAGAGAGATCAACCATCATCAAGATATGCAAGAAAGCACATCTTCACAACTTATTAACCTGACATATAGTTATAACCAGGTGTCATGTTTATAATTTAGAAGAGAATTATCATAGGTAAACCATTTGATAATCTCTAAACTATCCATTTGAATGGGTTATGCACATTGGCATCTTTTTGCATCAGGTGAGAATATCCAGGTCTGTAAAAACTTACAACAGAGGATATCTCAGCACTTCAGGTCTATGATCACTCATAACCGAGAAGTGAATAGATGCGTCAAAGAGATCTCATGGTTATCCATGTCACCACCAGGTGTACGGTTTGTAGCTTTACAAGCAATCAATCAGATATGCCAATACTACTCATCAGTACTAAGATGGACACACATACATGTATAGTTGATTTAGTTTAATCACAAGAATTTACTTTTTCAGTATAATTGCATGAGATTGTCTACACATCATATCTGATCATGTCAGACTTTATTAGCGAGTGAAATATGCAACTGATCAAAACCAATGTACTATCATCTCTCACACAGTTCACAAACAGATTATTTATAAATAATATATGAACAAAGAAACTTTATTTTTGTAATTTTGTTTTAAAATTTTCTATTTGCTTTTACTATTTTCTATTTTTGTATTTTCTTTTACTTTTAAACACACACACACAATATATACAATCAGACAGTCAACTTTGATAGTTTCTCTTGAAATTTTATTGTTTATATATGGGAGAGGGTACTTTTTATTTTTATGATTCAAGTAATAAAAGAAACCCAATCATGTAATTAAACCTGATTTATGAGACCAATTGACTCCATCAAATACTCAAACCTACCTGGTAAGAAGGCTATTGTAAATAGACCAGCCAATTGTTTTTCAGTTGATATTTGAACCAAAATGATTAAACCTTTTTCAGAGTCATCTCTAAGAAAATGATATCAAATTTCTAAATGTTTTGTTTTGGAATGATGGACATTAACTGAACTTCGCGCAACAAGAACACGCATTTGGAGAACTTGGCATACAACTTCTCCTTTCTAAGCGTCTCCAGTACCTCCCGATTATGACCAGCATGCTCCTCTTCACTCTTTGAATAAATCAGGATATCATCAATGAACACAATCACTGATTTATCCAACATCGGCCGACACACTCGGTTCATCAAATCCATAAAAGCAGCTGACGTGTTGGTTAAACCAAAGGACATAACGAGAAATTCATAGTGCCCATAGAGCGTATGAAAAGTTGTCTTAGGAATCATCTGCTCCTTCATATTCAGTTGATGGTA